>QJNY01000354.1:0-86199 GCA_004155945.1 Monosporascus sp. mg162
AACAAGCCTTGATATAATGCGTGCATTTGTCCGGAAGCTGTAAAGACAGTTAGCAAAGAAGTATTCGATTAATTGGAATCGATTTAAAGTGTGGTGGTTGAGTGATTTGGATTGATTGTTGCGAGGTGTGAGATTTTGGCCCGTTCAATGGTTTGGCCCGTTCAATGGTGTGGTACGTTATACGTTATAATATTTAAAATTTAACAAAAAAAGTAAATCCTAAATAATATCGCATAACAATAAGCAGATAGGATGCTGCCCGATTAGCGCCAAGAAAGTCCAAAATATGTCTTATAACGTTTCGCTTTTAATTTCTACGTCCTATTAAAAAACGCTATTTCTTTTTCGATATTTTTTTTTCGTATACAAAATAAGTAACTTTATAGCCCTATTCCTTTTTTTCCTCGTATTCGTTATTTTATTTATATCGTTAATCTTATCGTCGCTGCACTTGTTTTAATTAATCCAAATCCTAATAATTACGTCGCCAGCGACGTAATCTTGGCTTTCCCAGCCCTTGTTAATTAAATTTTATATTCTGTCTTATTATGTAAACCTTTTGTTAATGCGTATAATATCCTAAATTTCACAATCGGTCTAGAACTTGGGTAATTAATCTATGCTCCGAAACCGGTTGTCTATACGCGCTCGTACTTTTTTGCCGTCGTCTGAATAAAGCTATTTTCGTAATAAGGCCTTAATTTAACAGATGTCTCTTTTTAATCGTACAAAAGGTTGTGTTATTATCATAATCGCGGTCCTTAATTATATGCCACTCAAATTATCGTAGCTATAGCCATAATCGTAATCGAATCGTATCCGTAGCGAGATGTTTTTGATTAAAACCTTTTACCTTCCGTTCCTTCCAACTTATTAATCGGAGATCGAGCTCCGTTGGCAGCTAACAAAAGCCAATATCCTCTTCTTAACAGCTATTTAAATTGGGACGGCAAGACTTAGCCCTGATCAAAGCATATTTGAAAACGGTATCATAATAAAATAGCCGAATGGAGCAGTAATAAAGGTAAACGCAAAACTATATTTCGGTATTAAACCAGACTTTAAAATAAACATGAGTGTATGTGCGAAAGGTGATGATCATGTCTCCTGGGTTGCGCCCGGCGAAAAGAGCTCCTAGACATACACATATGGGGATAAATAATTGCTTAGCCAAGCCATGCCCCCTGGCCCGGCACCCTGCACTATTTCAATGCTAAAAATATCGGATTGCTTTCATAATATGAATTATTAAGTACATTATTTATTTTTAATATTAAATGTTTTTCTAACTATAGCATTTTCGACTGGTAACTAGAGTATTACCGTATGAGAATATTTAACATAGTAAAAACCCAAAGTTCTAGGATATAATACTTATATCAACTTTGATAGATGATATTTTTATTAGTAATTACGAAACTTCATATATTTTTTAAGTATCTTATTATTCAGTAAAAATATATATCAGGAAGACTTTTTTTTAAGTTCTTTCAATTTTCTTTTATAATTACAGTCGAAGCGAAACGTGTACGTTTTTAGTGAGAAACAGGTGGGCGCACGGATTCACTTGATCGATGTGTGTACGAAGTAGAAAAAATACTAGATATACGTAAAAGAAAGGAACTTACCCTATACCTAATTAAATGAAAGAATTACCCAGACTCCGAAAACACTTGGAAGCCCGCGAAAAACCTTACGAACTTCCAACGCCTTCCAAAGAATTTTCACCAGCAACGGTGGAAGCGCCAAAATAAAGGTTCTTCAATCTACGTCGTCCAGCGACGCCAAATCGGTCCGCTTAATACCAAACCAGTCGACAAAAGCGGAAGTTATATTAATGCAACTACCTCGGCTTCCAACTGCTCTTATTCCCGTTTTAAACGTTTAAACTCCTCTATCACCTTCACATCCAAGGCACCCCGTCGAATCATCTCTATGCCACGTCTCCGTAACTGCTTTTTTTAACTGCGTAAACGAATAAAACGACCAAATAGCTCATTTAAATATTCCTGTAATTTATTAAAACGTTATTAAACTCGAAAAACATTCTCCTCGGCCAAACGCTCTTCAGATTCTAACCGGTTCTCTTCCGGCGATAACTTATTATACTCGTTCTCCGAAGGACCGAAAACGTCGCAAAAACGCTCCGCCTAAGTATAAAAAGCATGCTTCAAGAAACCAGGAAAAGCTTTTCACTTTACCTTCTCGGAACGATAAAAGTAGTAAAAAGGTATCACGAAACCAAATCTCTCGATGCGACGAGCAAGAAAAATAACGTTACGACGCGAAACGGATTTCGGCTTATTTCTGGTATCAAATCTATTAAGCAAGTCGAAAAGTAATAAAAGGAAAGGGACATTACTTACCAAACAAATACGACAAACAATTAATCTTTAAGGGCAAAAATCCTCAAAAGGAGAAAACCGTATTATAGCCAAAGGTCTTAGCTCAAATAACAGACGGTCGGAGGATATAGGAGACATCTCTGGTGCGGATCGCAAGGTTACGTAATCTGCTTTCTCGACTCATAGAGACTCACAATAGCTCACTTGGTAAGCAGGGTAAGCAGGTGCGAATCTCGACGAGCACGCCAAAAGTGATAGAATATATATACGCTCGTTGTTTCCTATAATTTAAATAACACCAGCTTCCAATAACAATTAGGTACCTAAATTTACATCTGCTATTACTAGACGTAACTGTCGCTTTATTGCTCCGATTCCCACGCTACCACTGCTAATATAAGCCGTACGATTTAGGTTTAATAATTGGTTGAGCCCATAGCCGTCACAAGTAAGCAATCATTTTTAAGCTTATAAAATCTCTTTAAGTTATTGGTCTGACTTAACCGACTTAAAGCGATAAGTTTTTATTAACCTAATTAAATACATTAAGCTAATTTAAGCTAATTACGTAACTCGGTGTCTATATCGGAGATGTGTTCCATATTTTCCGACTGTCTCTTTTTATACCAATTCTCTTAGACCATAATACGACCTTTTCCTTTCCAGGATTTTTGCCTTTAAAGATTAATTTGTTTGTCATATTTTTTAAGTAAGTAATTTCCTTTTTTACACATTATATCTTGTTATTTAACTGCTATATTACGTTATATAAAAAGGTAAAGATTTCGCAAGCGTAAGAACGCTTTAGTTTTATCCGAACGAGTCTGTCGTTTTGGTTTCGAGATATTATTTAACATTTTTCGTTGTCGTTGCAAGTTTGACAACGAAACTTCTAAAGCTTGTTTTAGCTTTGAGAATTATGCGCGCTATACCGAGCACGGTAGTTTTTGCGATCTTTTTAGTTTTTCCGAATGAAATCACCCACGACTAGTAGATAAGAAAGATCGTTTGGATTTTTGGGAACGTTTTGCCGAAAAGGAGTTGTTTTTAGTTTAAGAACCTTTTAATAAGCACCAACGTCGATTTATCGAATTGTAGCAAAATCTTAACAAATTATTTGGCCGTTTATTCGGGTTACGGAATCAAAAGAAATTATTACGAAAACGTAAAATTGATACGTTGCGGAAAGATATCTAAAATACGGAGGCAATAAAAGAGTTCGAACGTTTAAAGCGAAAATAACAATACTTAAAAGCCGAGGTTACGTCGGCGCAAACTTCCTTGCCTATTAGCTGGCTTGGTATCGAAGGAATTAACCTAATATCGCTGGATGCCTAAATTAAAGTCTCTTTAATTTCGGCGTTTTCGGCGTTTTCGGCGTTGCTGGTAAAGGTTTTTTAAAAAGCGCTAGGCGTCCTGAAGGTTTTTCGCGGGCTTTTAGGTGTTTTCGGAGTCTGGGTAATCTGCTTATTTAATTAGCTACTAGGTAAGTCATTTTTTTTCTTTGCGTATATCCAGTATTCTTTCTGCTTCGTAAACTGGTATATTCTTTATAATTCTTTCGGTCTGTTCCGTACTAACTTTATTACTATCTGGTGTCGACTTTAATAAAGAAACATGAATAACCGGATAGAGCTTAACTTTGGGCGGTAGCTCTAATTTATAGGTATTTTCTGAAATTTTCTTATCGATTTTGTATGGGTCGATACATTTGAAACTAAGTTTCTTACTTAGCTTTTTAATCTAGATATTTTTAGTAGTTAGGTAAACCATCTTCCTTTCTAAAAACGTTAATACTTTGAACCTTCTTTAGTTGAAAAATTTTTTTATTTGGTTAGGTACGAATTTGTGTACCGTTTTTATTTTTGCGTACAACTGTTTTAGCTGTTTCGAAGAAAAATTACCTTAACGTTAGCTAATTTATCTTTATGTAAATTTCGGTAAACTTTAAGTGTAAAACCAAAACTGGCAGTTGCTAGCGTAGTTTTAAAACTTTCGTAATAATTACAGTTAGAAGCTAACTGTACACTTGGTAACTTCTTAACCAAGTTATTTTGTTCGTAATCAACATCATATTGTAGATACGTTTCTAACGCCTAATTAGTTCTTTTTATTTATCCGCGTATTGAAGGTTTACGTACGCTAAATAGTTTATAATATAATTTAATTTAAGCTATTAATCCTTGCTCAAATTTCGTAATAAAGATAATACTTTTATCTGAAATAATTTCCGTTATAAATCAGTACATAACGTGCCACACCAGTGAGCGAGACACACCAGTAAGCGAGACACCTTTTGGCACCTCGCAACAAGTATTCAAATAACTCAACCACAACATCTCAAATCAACTTAAATTAATCGAATGCTTCTTTGCTAACTGTATCTACAGCTTTTTAACGAATGCACGCATTATATCAAGGCTTGTTGCGGACGCCATGTTGCCGTTCCTTCCTCTTAACCTCTATACGACCGATTACCCTTAGCAGCTGTTGGCAGCAATTCTTTACTACGACCTTTCTGCCGGCTAAAAGAATTTATTTATCAAATATAGCAAGTATTTATCTTGGTGGAAAACGTTAGTTTTAATCATTCGATCGCGTAGGTATCGAGTTGTTGCCAAATTAAGCCCGATACGCCCTGCCATGAGCCCTGCCACACGCCCTGCTACACGTCCGGCCACATACCGACGGGCCCCGCGACGCGCCCCGTAGCACGCCTTCTAATACGTTCTATAATACGTTTTTCGACGTATATCTTCAACGTATTAAAGCCGGACAGGAAATGCTCTCGTATATAGGTTAAAGATTCGGTTAATAATAAGTTTCTAGTCGGTCGGCTTTAGTTTTTACGAAATGGGGGTGATATTGGCTTGGACGCGTTGGGGGATAATCGGTCGTAGGCGGGTTGGGAGGTAGAAATGGCAACATGGCTTCCGTAACGAGTCTTGATATAATGCATGCACTCGTCGAGAAGCTGTAGGTAGATACAGTTAGCAAAGAAGCATTCGATTGATTTGAGTTGATTTGAGGTGTTGTGGTTAAGTTATTTTAATTGATTGTTGCGTGTTAAAAAATGTCTCGCTTATTGGTATGTTTCGCTCACTGGTGTGGCACGTTACCGAAAATATGTTTAATGAAAATATATGCGAATTTCTTTATAACGTGCCACACAAGCGAGCTGTACACACAAGCGAGCTGTACACTTTTTTGGCACAATCAACAACACACTCAATTTACTCAACCACAACCTATCAAATCAACTCAAATCAATTGAATGCTTCTTTGCCAGCTGTATCTACAGCTTCTAAACAAGTGCACGTATTATATCAAAGCTTGTTGCGGATGCCATATTGCCATTCCTTCCTGCCAACCCGGCCCAACCGACCAGAGCCTAACGCGTCCAAGTTAATATGTCCCTCATTTCGTACGACCCAGAGCCGACCGACTAGATAACTATTCTCGACCGAATCCTTAACCCAAATACCCGAGCATTTCTTGTCCGGCTTTAATATGTTGAAGATATATGTCGGAGTACGTGTTATAGGATGCGTTGGAAGTACGTTGGAGACGCGTTGTGGGCATGTTGGGGGTCCGTACGGGGCGTTTCGCGGGGCATCTCGCGGAGCGTGTAGCAGGACGTGTAGCAGGACGTGTCGGACTTGATTTTGCAACAATTCGAGACCTACGTAATTATACGATTAAAACAAACGTTTCCCAGAAAGATGAATACTTGCTGTATTGGATAAACGAATTCTTCTGGCGGGCAGAAAAGTCGTGGCAAAGAATTGCTCCTAATAGCTGCTGAAATTAAGCGGTTGCGGGCGGGTTGGCAGGAAGAAATAACAACCTGGCGTCCGCAACAAGCCTTAATATAATGCGTGCACTTGTTGGGAAGCTGTAGATACAGTTAGCAAAGGACCATTCGATTGATTTGAATTGATTTGAGGTGGTGTGGTTGAGTTATTTGGGTGTATTGTTGGGAAGTGCCAAAAAAGTGTAAAGCTCGCTTGTGTGGTACGTTAGCGGTATTTTTATTATAAGCTAGAAGATATAAGAATTTCGTAAATCGATCGACGATTACGAAAATAATATTGTAATATACTCTTATGCCCTGATTTTTTAATAAAGGAAGCTTAGTAATAAAGTTAAATATAATCGAATTTTATAATCGTTTAGCAACATGTAAAGGTTATCACTTTCCATAAGGTTTATATCGTCGTGCCTTTACTTTAGCATATTTATCGTATTACCGTCTTACCGCTTATATTGTAATTTTTATTTTAAGAAAGGAGTATATCAGCTCTAACCGTTTTACGGTTTTATAACCACTTAGGTGTTTATGTACTGGATTTTCGTATACGTTCCGTATTAGGTTTTTTGTACGTTTTCGGGTATCTATATTTTGTTTACTTAATAGTTTGCTGATTAATTAATATTGGTTTGTTAGATACGTTAATATATATTAGGTAATATTATTCGTATCGTAATAATTCGTTGTTACTGTAGGTATTTTTCAGGTACTGTATCGAAAATTATCTGTTATACCTTAACCTTAGGTTTTTCCAAGTTAGCTCGTTTCCTAAGTACGTTCGCTTTACTATTTTTTAATTCTTTTCGATAAATAATAACGTAATTAAATTTGAAAAGGTTTTCTCTATAAAGTAACTGTTTCCCGATAATTCCCCGAATCGTGAAAAAATATATATTATTCTTTTAATTCGTATATACCTTAATCCAGTATATATTATTTTTAAAGTAATATCTTAAATTTCTTAAAAGCGTTAACGATAGCTAGAAACATTTTATCGTAAATAGAATAATTTAATTCCACTTTATGTAGCTTGATGAAATAAAACCCAATTAAGTAACTCTTTTTATAGTCGTCCCGATATCTAATTATAGCTTTTAAAGCGTTATACAAAACATCGGTTTTTAAACTCATTAATTATTTCGCGTCGTATATAATTAATACTGGTTTATTAATAAGGACGTTTTTGATTTGCTGGAAAACTGTTTTTTTTAAAAAAAAATCTATTTAAACTGTTTATCTTTTTTAATAAGTTCGTTAATGGCATGGTTATTTTGCTGAAATTGCGTATAAACCGGCGGTACTAAATAGCAAATCAAAGAAATACAAGTATTTCTTTGACGTTAATAAGCTGTGCCTAATCCTTGACTGTTAATAAATCTTTAATATTTATGCGAACTCGTCCTAGTATAATAATATATCCTAGGAATTTAACTTTTTGTTTATATAACTGGCTTTATTCGGTATTAACCAAGAGTTTGGCATCCTGTAACGTTTATAGGACCTGATAAACATATTTTTCCTTTTCTTTTCTTTTCTTTTGTTTCAGAATTGAAAAGAATAGCCGAGGTAACAGATTACAAAAATATCTAGGTGTTCTTTTAATACATAGTTCATTAGCCGTTAAAAGATTGCTAGTGCGTTAATTAGTTTTATAAGGGTAACTAGGTATTCGTACAGCTATACTTAGTTTTAAAAGTTGTTTTCTATTCGTATCCTTTTTTGACGCGAATTACATTATAACCATTTCGAAAGTCGATAGCTGTAAACCAGTTTGTTCTACAGAAGCGATTTTTCATTTAGTAAGTAATAATAACAGCGTTTTATCTTCAGCCGTAATGTTTTTAAGTTATCGATAATATACCACGAATCGAAGCTTTTTCCTTTTTTTCGGTATAAAGAACATAAGCTATCCGGCTATTAATTTGGAACGTCGAATCTATCTCTTTTAAAGCTTATCTTTAAGGCAATTGCAGAATACATGTAACTTTGCACGGTTTAAGTTATATATCGGATAAAAAGCACTATTCTTGCTATTCTTAAAGATTATTTCATGGTTTTATATGCTGTATTGGGGTAATTTGGTATTAAGTTCTTTTCTAAATAACTTATCGTATTTATGGTACTATGGAAGTATGTTAGCCACCTATTTTAACGCCTTTTCGGGCGGTAGTTTCAAATCGTTATTTTTTTACTTAATTCTTACTTTAAGGTTAGCGATAATACGTCGTATTTTGTAGTTCTGCTTTTTTTTTCTTTTTTTTTTTTTGATATATCGTATAGTTTTAGGTGGTAAGGTTTTTGCCGTTTCTTTATACCTATATTCGTTTATCGTATCGATCGAATGATAAAGTCTTTCGTCGTTTAGCTTATTATTGAAAAATAAATCGTAATTTATTGCGCGAATCTTCTAGTTAATGGCCGGATTATACTGTTCCAACTATAATAAACTTAAAATCAAGTCGTAATTTTCTATAACGTCCCATACATCTGAGCGAACCACACCTATACGCGAGCCGCTTTTTGGCACTTCTCAGCAATGCACCCAAATAACTTAACCACAACACCTCAAATCAAGTCAAATCAATGGATGTTTCTTTGCTAACCGCGCGTCTATAACTTCTCGACGAGTGCACGCATCATATCAAGGCTTGTTGCGGATGTCACATTGCCATTCCTTCTGTGCAACCCGCCCGCGACCGTCCAACGCCCAACGCGTCCCAGTTAACATTATCCCCATTTCGTAAGAATTAAAGCCGACCGACAAGAAAACGATTATTAATCGAAACCTTAAGCCATATACGCGAGCATTTCCTGTCCGGCTCGATCGTTGAAGATATACGCTGCGGAATACGTTGGGAAAAGCGTTGTAGCACGTGTCGGAGAGCGCGTTGCGGGGCGCGTTAGGGGGCGTTGCGAGGGGCGTTGGGGGGCGTTGCGCGCTGTTTCGCGAGGCGTATAGCAGGGCGTGTCGGACCTGATTTTGCAATAATGCGAGACCTACGGAATTATACGATTAAAACAAACGTTTCCCGGAAAGAGGAATATTTGCTATATAGGACAAATAAGTTCTTGTAGTCAGCAGAAAGGTCGTAGTTGAGAATTGTTACCAACAATTGCTGAAGTTGGTCGGTCGCGATCGGTTTCTGAAGAAGGAATGATAACGTAACGTCCGTAACAAGCCTTGATATAATGCGGGTACTTGTTGAAAAGCTATAAACGCCCTTAGCAAAGACGTATCTAATTGATTTGAGTTGATTCAAGGTGTGTAGTTGAGTTATTTGGGTGCATTACTGGGAAGTTCCAAAAAGCGGCTCGCTCATATATGTGGCTCGCTCATATGTGTGGCTCGCTCATATGTGTGGCTCGCTCATATGTGTGGAACGTTAGAAATAATGTTGCAATTAATAATTTATCTTTTTTTTAGACAGAAATTTCAAGATCATTAATTTTGCGTCGGATTTATCTATGGTCGTAGCTAAATATGTAACTTCTAGCATTCTCGACCTCGTAAGGGTATTTCTTATCCTTTTAAAATAGCTGTAACTCGTTAATTACTTTTAAAGCGATATAATATATTTTTTGTTATGCCGTAATTTACAAATACATTAACGTACTACACAAGCTCGCGGCCCACACAAGCTCGCGGCCCACACAAGCTCGCGGCCCAAATTTCTCAACATTCCAATTGTTCATCTTTATTAATCTATTAAACAACACCAACAACATAAAACGTCTTACAAAAGAATCTAAATTAAACCTAGCCGTTCAAGCTAAAAAACAAACCCCAAAACTTAGTTTCAAAAAGCTTAATTTTATATACGAAATTGACGAAACGACCTTAAAAGCCCGATATCGTGGCAGATACGCCCGAGCCGATATTATCCCCCATCTGCGAAAATTGACGGCGACCGAAAAGAAATCCATTGTCGAAACAATCCTTAATTTAAATACGCGAGCGTTTCCTGTCCGGCTTTAACACGTTGAAAATATGGCAAATTTGCTACTTACCTAACGCGTTACAACACGCGTTGGAATTAACTGGGCGTCGAACTTTGTTAAACGGCAACAAAAACTCCAGACGCGTTTAAATCGAAAAATGGATTATTAACGGGTTCTATCCAAAGATCCAGAAGCATTTCGCAAATGGTTCGAGCTTATTCGGGCTACAATTACGAAATACGGCATTACAGAAAAGGATATTTACAACTTCGACGAGATTAAATTCTTGATAAGGCTTTTTATAACAACGGGCATAGTAATTATCAATGCCGAAAAACGTAAAAAACTTAAATAAACGTAATAAGGCAATAAAGAATAAGTTACAGTTATCCAAGTTGTTAATTTCTAAGGTTGGGTTATGCCGTTATTTGTTATCATAACGGGAAAAAATTATTTTAGGTCCTGGTACCACGACAACTTACTGCCAGCAGCTAATTGGAAAATCGCATTAAATAATAATGGCTAGATAACAAATAAATTAAGTTTCGAATAGATCCAGTATTTTAATAAGCATATTCGAACCCGTACGAAAAGTTTTAAACGTTTTTTTATCCCCGACGGCCACGAAAGTTATCATTCGATAGAATTACAAAAATACTGCGCTAATAATAACATTATCACGCTTTCTATACCCGCGCATTTTTCGCATCGGCTTTAACCTTTTGATATATCTTATTTTTCTATTTTGAACCGCGCTTATTCGCGCTATATCGGAGATCTAATGCGATGCCATTATACCTATATGCTAAAGAAGATTTTCTCGCCGGCTTCTACGACGCGTTCTAAGCTGCTATAACGTCCGATAACATCAAATCTGGATTCGCGAAAGTTGGTTTTATTCTATTTAATCCCAATAACGTTTTTTCTAAATTGAAAGTTCCTCTAATTATGCTTACGCCGACCGTCTCCCCGCTAACCTTTGCCGGTTCCATTCGTTCCCTGCCCGCGAAAACCCTTAAGAATGTCAATGAAATAACGCGGTAATTACGTTAGTTGCAAAAGAAGATTAGAAACTAACAAGGTAATTCGTTAATTAGAATAGCTGAATCGGTTTATTTTTTGACTAAAAGTTACTTATTAGTTTTGTACGAAAATGCTTTTTTTGGTGAAAAAGTTGCCCTATTGCGCAAAATGAACTATATCTTAAGTAAACGTCGCAAGATTAATAACAAACGTTTTTAAAAAGGAAAAACACTTATTATATAAAAGGGATAAGCTTTTCTGGATTAAAAAGAAAAAGGTAGTAAAGAATTGCAGCTAATAGCAGCTGGAAGGGGTTGTCGTAAGAGGGTTGAAACCAAGGAACGGAAGTGTGGCGTTTACGGCAAGCCAGGATATAATGCGCGTACTTGTATAAAAGTTGTAAATACGTCTAGCGAAGAAAAATCCGATTGATTTTAATTAATGTGATGTGTTGTTGTTAAGTTATTTGAGTTTGTTGTTGCAAGGTGCCAAAAAACGGGCCGCGAGCTTGTGTGAGCCGCGAGCTTGTGTGGTACGTTATATCGCTTATTTTTGATTCGTATTTATACCGTAATACGTTTCTTTCGTATTGTTTTTATTGTGTTTGAAGCTTTTCTAAGGTATTATTATTTACTTTTATCCTTTTTATCAGCCTAAGGCCCCATTATAGGTAGCTCGGGTTTTTCGGGCTGTTTTCGAATTGTTAAATCTTTTTTCAGCGTCGTTTATTTTCGTTTTGGATTTATTTTAACTGCTGCTCTTGTTGGCGCAACGTTACTATTAAGTACTCCACTTGGTTTTGAAACCTTTTTTTTGGTAATGTATTTTAGCTTCAGAGTCTTCCAGCTTTTATTCGAAAAGGAACGAATTTTTTCCTGTATGGCTGATCGTTTTTCTATATTTTCCGTAAACGCCAGCTAAATCTACAGATCGGTAACCATTTTCTGACAATATCTTTCCACCGTTTTCTGGATTAAGATTTTTTGTTTTTAGTAATCCCATTATTCGTCATAGCACTAAGATTTTCCCGGCGGGCAATGCTTACTTTCTAGCGAGCTTTTGGTTACTGCCAGCTCGTCGATTTCTTCTATCACCGCCATTTCTCGTAAGTGTAGTTACTATTTTTAGTTGTTAAGGCATCTTCCGGTTCCATTCTTAAAATTAAAACCCTATCACTATATACGCGTCATCCGTCACGTAATATATTTTTTTTCGTCCTTATATGTTTCTCACTAGGGATGTTTACAGTTAATAGCGTGAATTTTTTCGCATCGATCGGGTTCTTCTGGGTATTGAGTTTCGTCCTATCTTTGGTACTTCTTTAACCATGCATCCAACATTAACTGGTTTTTTTTCTGCTGTCGCTTTTATTGTCTGCGAGAAAGTAGCTTATCGACGCTTAGTTCTTTCCATTTTTCGGGCTTCTCTAGTTATTGGGTAATAGTAGGTCTAGTAGTTTTTTCTTTTTTGGCTTTTCGGGCTTTTACCTGAGCTAGCTTTTTCGCTTTTTTTATTTTTTAATGTACTTTAGATAAAGGGTTCTTGTTATTTTTAGAGCGGATTATGTTGATCGTTTTTCTGTCGCTAGGTTCCTTTTTGTGCTGGTTTTTAGAGATTGGAGCTTAATGTACATTTTTCGGGCTTTTGCATTTTCGTGCAATATGTCCGGGTTCATTATAATTGTAGCAGGTAACGAACTTTTTGTTTTTCGACTAGATAGCCCCTAATTCTATAAGTCCTAGTTAAGTTCCATTAAAGGTGGAATGCCTAAGGCGCTTTCGACCTTGGTTAGCTTTCTGAAACTTGGACCGTAAGGCGAATTATTTTCGTCGTTCTTGTCGTCGTTCAAACTGTCGATTGTCGATTTTTACAGCTTTAGCGATATACTTGTCGAATGCGTTAAATCGTTCGATTTTAATAATTTCGTTCTTAATATCGTTTTTTGATTTTTTGTGAAAAACATCGATTAAGATATCGTCTTTATTACTTATTTATCCGCCCTTAGGTATAAGGTTTTCAAATTTGACTACGTACTTAAAAGCTGGTTTTTTGTTTCAGCTGTAGAAGGTCTTATGTAACCTTTCGTTTTACGGCCGGGTTATCGAAATTGTTCTTAGGCTTTTATTAGAAATTGGCGTAATTTTTAAAGATTCTTTTCGTAGCCGTTTCTTAATTATTTTCCGCATTTTCCAAGTAGTTTTGTAGCTTAAATTCGAACTTATCTAAGGCGTTCCCTTTTAGGAACTTTATAATAACAAGGATGTTGTTAACCTCGCCTTCGATTATTTATAACCGTAAGTACATTTTAATATAGGCTAGGAAACCCTAATCGCTTTTTGTGCTATCGTAAGATTCCGATTTTTTAACCTTAAATCTTGGAATAACTGCCGGTATTGAGTTAGCTGGATCGGCGGCCTGAGCAGTAAGCTGTTAGATACGGGCTTCGAGTTGCTGGACGCGTTCTTATAGCTGCTGAGCTAGGGTAAAGACGGTGGCTTCGGTGCTGGTCGACATTTTAACAGTATTAAATATTGCTCAAAGTTAACGGGATTAGTGAACAAAAGCTTGCAACGATTAACGGCTATACGCTTAACCAACTATTAAACTTAAGTCGTACAGGTTATGTTGATAATAGTGTCTAAAAAACTAAACAACAACGCTATAATTACGTCTGGTAATAGCAGATATAAATCTAGGTATTCAATTATTATTGCAAGCTGGTAGTATCTAAGCTATAGAAAGTAACAAATATATATATCATCATCTTAGTTTAGTAGACTTAAGCCGGTTTAAACTTGATTACAATAAGCAATCTCCTTTAAACCTATTAAGTCTCTTTAAGCCATTACCCTGGCTTAACCGGCTTAAGGCGCCAAATTCTCACTAACCCAATCAAAACACGTTAAGCTGGTTTAAGCCAGTTATGTAACTCGGGGTCCACATCTGAGATATGTTCCACATCCTCCGACCGTCTCTTTTTATGTCAAGTTCCTTGGGCCCATAACATGTCACATGGTCTTTATTTTTTAATACGACTAGGTATAGCAGTTAGATATAAAATAATAACATATAGAGAAGAAAGTTACTTATTAGATAACGTCTCATACAAGTACGCCCAATACACAAGTACGCGCAACACTTTTTTGGCACTCCGCAATAATTAACCTAAATAACTCAACTATAACACATCGCATTGATTCCAATCAATCGTATTTTCTTTGGCCGTCCGTATCTACAGCTTCTGAATAAGTGCATGCATTATATCAAGATTTGTTGCGGCCGTTATATTGCCATTCCTTCCTGCCAACCTGTATGCGACCGACTAGCCCCTAACCCGTTCAAGCCAATATTACCCCCATCTCGAACGAATAAAAGCTAAGCGATAGAAAACCTATTATTAATCGAATCCCCAATCCAAATATGCAAGCCATTCCATCCGGATGTAATACGTTGGGGGTATATACGTTGGGGAACGTATTAAAGGGCGGATTTGAAAGCGCGTCGCGGGACTAATTGCGGGGTGTGTTGGGTGTTGGAGGGCGCGTTGCAGGGCCCGTTGCAAGGCGCGTTGGAGGGCGTGTTGTAAGGCATATCCGGGTTGATTTCGCAATACCTCGACCTTATGCAAATAAATGATTAAAACAAACGTTTCTAATAAAAAGGAACACTTACTATATAAAATAAACTAGTTCTTCTGGCCGACAAAGAAGGTGGTGCCAAATGAATGCGGTTGACAGCTGCTGGAGGTGGCTGTGGTAAGCCGGTCGGCAGAAAGGAATTGCGACATAACATCCGCAACAAGCCTGAATATAATGCGTGCACTTGTTCAGAAGCTATAGATACGGTCAGCGAAAGAGAATACGATTGATTGGAATCGATTTGATATGTTGTGGTTGAGTAGCTTAAGGATGAAGCTGACGGGTGTCAAAAAGTGTTGCGCGTACTTGTATAGGACGTTACATGTAACAAACAAATTAATCTTTAAAGAAAAGAATCCTGGAAAAGAGGAAATGTTGTTAGAACTAAAGGGTTTAGCCGGTTGATAAACTGTCCGACAATGTAGAATATATTCTCGATATAGGTTTTAGGTTAGGTAAATAGCTTAAAAATTTTAAAGTATTTCACGTTTTAAACTCTTTAAGCCTGTAGGAAAGCTTAAAGGGCTTAACTTGCCTAACTAAAATCAGGCCCCATTTTTGAGGTTGGGGCTTCGCCGCAGACGCAGCCGTAGCTAGCGCTTTTGATCAAGAAGTAGCTGCAAGGGTTAGATATATCAACTAAACCTTTTTAAGAAAATGACCCACAAAAACAACAAAACCTCAAAAAGGGGCCTGATAGCAAGTTGTGATTTTTTGGCTTCAATTGGTGCCGTCCCATACAAATTCGTCAAAATCATCACCGTCAACTTTCGTAGTATATACTAGTTACGAAGTTCCCATTGTTATAACCTACATAACTTAACGCAGAATTAAAATATTTATCTTTTAATAGTATTCTGGTCGTAATTAGGGCAAGCCGAAAACAGCTACAGAAAAAAATACCTGAAAATCTTAATTGGTACCTGTCGCAACCTTTTACCCCCCCTTAGCCAGCACGACAACAACATAACTTTATAAACTAAAATAATAATGTACAGGGTTTAAGATTACCTATAACAAGTCTCGAAGTATATTTTCTTCCTAATTAACCAAGTACACGCGACGTAAAAAAAAGTTTAAGGTGGATACTGAAATGGTGCAGGGTGCCGGGCCAGGGGGCATGGCTTGGCTGATCAGTTAGTCAGCTCCACATGTGTATTTCTAGGAGCTCTTCCGTCGGGCGCAACCCCGAGACATGTTTATTACCGTTTTATCGTCCACTTATATACTCATCTCTAGTCTGATTCAATTCGGACCCAAATACAGTGTTTTCGTTTTACCTTTATTACCGCTGCACTCGGCTATTCTATCGTAACCCGCCTATCAAAGATGCTTTGATCGGAACTGAGTTTCCCCGTTCCAATTTAAATGGCTGCCAAGGAAAAGATATTGGCTTTTGTTAGTTGCCGACGGACCTTAATCTTCGATTAACAAGTCGGAAGAACGGAAAGGACGAAGTTTTAATTAAATATATCTGGACTCGAATACGATTACGACAATAACTACGGATATAATAACTTAAGTAATATATAATTAACGACTGCGACTATAATAAGGACGTAACCTTTTGTACGATTAATAAGAAAAAGCTGTTATATTAAGGCCTTATTATAAGAATAACTTTATTCGGACGGCAGTAAAAAAATACAAACGCGTACAGGTAATTAACTTTAAAGTATAAATTAATTACCCAAATTCTAAACCGATTACGTAATTTAGGATATTATACGTATTAATAAGAAAATTATGTAACAAAATAAATTATAAAATTTGATTAACCAGGATTAAAAAAGCTAAAATTACGTTGCTGGCGACGTAGCTATTAGGATTTGGATTAATTAAAAGAAGTGTAACGACGATAAGATTAACGATATAAACAAAATAACGAATACGAACAAAACAAGGAATAAGGCTGTAAAGTTACTTATTTTACATATAAAAAAAAAGTATCGAAAAAGAAATAACGTTTTTTAATACAATACAAAAATTAAGAAAAAAACGTTATAAAACATATTCTAAACTTTTTAGCGTTAATCGGATAACATTTAATTTGGTTATTATTAAACGGTATTATTTGGGTTTTACTTTTTTTATTAAGCTTAAATGTTATAACGCTTAAGTTAGCAGTAAAAGTATTAATTAATAAGTTAAAAAAGGTACGATTAAATACCAAGCGACGTAGTAATAATTAAAATAAAATTATTTAAACGGATAATAAAAAGAAAATGTCGTTTACTTTGTAAGTTCGAAAAAAAAGAAAAGTATATTTAAAACAATTATCGCGGATAATTATTTACTTTATGCCTAAATATATTCCCGTTAAAATAGCATTTTAAAACTTAAGTAATTTAAGAACTAATAGCATTAATTAATCTGAAATAAACTTTAATAGGTTTTTTAAAGGCCGATCGAAACTTTTTGAAATTGTTACTTAGGTTTATTTACATTACGGATTATTGCCAGCACCGAATTTCCTTAACTTTACGAAAGGTTAAAACCGTCCAAATACGACCGTTTAATACCGATCGACAGAAAGTTTTTACGATAATAAACCTAACGAAACTAAACCTTAAAATACTAATAATCCGATTAAATCCTTAAAGCTAATTAAAGATATAATTACTTAAGCGAATTTAAAAATCGTTATTAACTTACTGCAAAAACGAGATATTATATTAATCCAAAACTTAAAATTATTTACAGGATTGGAAATACTTATACCGAACGTTACATTTTTTGAACTTACTAATCAGTTTAATTACGATTTCCCTGCTGACATTATATATAAGCTTTCGTTTTTTATAATCCTTCCGGATTTATCAGCTTTCCCGGATCTTTGCTTTTTAAGTATTAAAGCTACCGATTAACTTAAAGGAATTAATAAATTATTTACGAAATATAAGCTTAAAAAATTTAAAATAATTGCCAAATTATTTTATTAAATTAACAGCCTTTTTATAAAAAACCGGGTTAAAGCTATACTTAATAATATAACTTAATAAAACGAAGCGTTTAAACGTATCCTAAAAACTTTTAAACTGTAAAATCTTAAGTAAATTAGGACCGCTAAAAATCGATTAAGGATTTTAACGAAGTAAATTTAACGCGATATCCTTAATTATATTTATAAGTATTATCTGGAGCATGTTGCTAAGGTAAAAAACATTTTGGAAAAAAACTAAGCAGAAAAGTAAAATAATTACCAAGGACGAATATATAAAAAGCTTATTGGAAAAGTTATCTGTTAATTATTTCGAAAGGATTTTTAACAATTCGTTTATAAAGTTAAAAAATTTGTACGTAACCAGTTACGATAATATTTCGATACTAATTAAAGACTGGGCCTTAAATAAGGTAGGATTTTTTAAATATAAAAAAACGTAGGCGATAATAAAGAAGTATTTATTTCGATATTAATCAAAAAAAAAGAAACGGTTTAACTTAACTTAACAGCCTAAGTAATAACGACCAGGAAACCTTTAACCGCGACCAAAACCATTTAACCGTATTAATTAAGTATTAAAAATTACAAATATGCTGTAAGACTTAAAGATCGTATAAATCCGACAGATTTAAAACTTAAAGGTTTTTAAAAAAGAAATGCGCAATCGAAAGGCAGCCCGAATATTACAGTATTACGTTCCGCCAGGATAAGAGATACCTTAGGTATATAACTATGGTACTAACTTATCGATTAATATAGTTAATTTCCAACCGGATAATTATATTCGATTAAGCCTTTACCGTAAACAAGGTATTTACCGAAACCGAAAAGGTTACCGTAAAAGTTATTAAGGTTAAGGTAAATATTTTAGCAACTTTAATTAAGGTATTTACTAATTCTGCTTAAAGCTAGGATATATTATGCAAAAATGCCGTTTGTTTTTTAATATGGAAATTACTGGATTAGTTTTACTTACCGACGATAGATATATCATTTTCCTTAAATCCCCGGAAGATAAAGTAACGTTAAATATGATTTAATTCCTTTAGGTTTTTAAAAGCTAGGCAATCGAGTAGCAGATTTCGATTTGGAAAAAGATTTTAAAATGGATCCATGGTTCGCCAGTTTTCCCTGTACGATTTAAGGAAAAAATGCGGTACTTTAATCGGCGAGACGATATCTTTAAAGGCGTAAATAGTTAATTAACCAGCTTTAACCCGGATATTAATAATCCAGCTGAATTTTAAAAACATATTACGATTTTAAAACCGAATTAATAAAGGCCCGATATTAATTAAAATAGGATAACCGAGATTAGTATAACCTATTTCGTCGACTATAATAAAAAACTATTTTATAAAGAAGTACCGTTACGTAAATGGCTATAAAGTAACCTTATCGAAAGTAAAAGTACCCGACATTTAGAAAAAGTTAAAGCTTTGGAGATCGACGACTTTAATCAGCCGATTATATTTATTAACATTATAATAGCTAAGCGTTTTAAGGATAATAAAAAGGAATTTAAAGGTATAAAAAGAAATAAAACCGAATACGAGATTAATAACGACGAATTAATATACAAAAGATTTACGTTCCATAATATGGAAATCGGCGCTTAAATAAATAATACCTTCCAGATAAATGCCAATACCCTTTAGGTAAACGATAAAACTTAAACGGATAATACCTTTACTTATAAAGGCTTAATCGATAAGTATGTAATTAAATTTTAGGAAAAAAAAATCCGGGAAAATTCCAAGAGGGAATTTAAAATTACTTAATCCGGATTAGTCGAAGTTTGCCCAAGTTTCGGGGAGGCTTTTAAGGGTTTTATAGCCGCTAAAATTTTGAAAGCATTTAGTCATAAAAATAAAAAAACGATTAAAATAACCAAAACTAAAATGCAAAAATTAGAAATTTTAAAAGCAAAAAAATTTATTAGGATTTTTACCATAAGTATCGGTTATAAAGTAAAAAGCTAAAAAAAATTTAAAGTTTTATCGATTTAATAATGCAATCCAATTAAATACATTACCTTTTTGTTTAAACTGGCAGTTAAAGTAAATTACGGAAGTAATAAGGATTTAATTAATAAAATTATCGATATTAAACCAAAATCGAGCATTATAATTACGTCGTACGTTAAGCGACATAAATTAACTATACAATAAACCTGCGTATCGTTTTTAGGTTTTAATTTTTAAAAAAGAACTTTATTCGAAAATATAATTAAAACTTCCGTTTAGTTAATTAGCCGATTAATTACCATTTTATTATTTGTCGTCAGTAACTATTACGTTACGTAGCTATTAATTTTAGGACTTAACTTTATAGTTAAATCGAAAATAACGTTTAATATAAACCCGGACGTAATAAAAGGAACTTTAAAGTTTGGCCCGTCGAAAATTATTATTCCTTTGGTTTCTGCAGGGCGTATTACGCGTAATATTCGTATTAACGAAAAGTTAGAAAAAAAGGAACCGGTAAATTAATAAACCGCTTTACTGGCGAAAGTAAATTTATAAACAAAAGGATAAAGGAGTAAGTTATAAGCCTTTATATTTTTTCGATTAATAATACCTGCGTTAATTAAAACGCAAAATTTATTTAGGAAGCTATTAATAATAAACTGGAACCCGGAAATAAAATCTTAAGCTAATTTAACGATAAGGAATTAACGTATGTTTTATATAAAATATTATAAAATAAAATATAACAAAAGATTAATAATAATCGAACCGTTTAAATTAATACGATATATAAACCTAAATGGAAAAAAGTAATCCTTGTCGACGATACACCCTTTAATGGATTAATACCCCTTAAAAACCCGAATTAAAAAACCAAGAAATTCGAAAAAGCTTAGCAAGTTATTAATTAAAATAAAGAAAAGCCCGATAAACTTGGTATACCTTTAACTACTTTATTTCTTAAATTTACCATTATATTCCGAAAAACCCGATTTATTAAAGAACGCGTCGACGAAATTCTTAATTAATTAGGAAACAAGTTTACCCCCGAAAAGAAAGCCTTTTTTAAAAAGATACTTTTTTGCAAAAAAACTGCTTTAACCTGGGATTGAAAAAATTGTGACAAAATTAAATCAAATATCGCACCAAATTATAAAATTCGAACGATTTCTTATAAGGTATGGCAAGCTAAAGGTATAACAGTGCCGGCGAGCATCAAGGATAAACTAATCGAAATATTGCAAGTGCGTGTCCAGCAAGGTATTTTCGAATAGTTTTATGCTGTATATAGGAATATCTGGTTTTTAGTCGAAAAGAAGGATAGTGGGTTCCAATTGATTAATTTTGTAACCAAATTAAATGATGTTATTTTGCAAAATACCTTTATGCCGGATAATTACGACGAATTTTCCGCGGATTTTGCTATATGTTCCTTAATTACCTTAGTAAACTTTTTTTCAGGCTATAATTAGGTTATTTTAATTCCAGCCAGTAAAGATTTTATTACTTTCGCGATACCGTTAAGATTTCTAAAGTATACCATTATGCCTTAAGGGTTTATTAACTTTGTAGCTTATTTTTATTACCTAATTAAAAGGATTTTGGACGATTTAATACCCGATATAACCCGGCTATTCGTCGATAACGTTAAGGTTAAAGGCCTAAAAATAAAATATAACGACAAAAAGATTTTTCCAGGAATTCGGCGATTCGTTTATAAGCATATCGTTAACATAAATAAGAACCTTTTTAACTATAAGCTTATTAATGCGACGATTAATATAAAAAGGTTTTAATAATATTAAAAAATAATTGTTATAATCGGATTTATTTACGGAACGAATAGGCGGTAACCAAATATAATTAAAGTAAAAAAAATTTTAAAGATTTAACTTTATAAAAACGTTTTAAAGGTTAAAGCTTTTTTAAATATTATTATTTATTATCGAATATTTATTACGTATTTCGTTATTAAGATAAACCTTTTACCTATTTACATCGGAAAAATTAATTTTTTATTTAAAGCTCCGATTAAAATTATGTAATAAAAAATATTAAAAAAGCGATTATTACTGCCCCGATTTTAATTACCTTAAATTACAGCCCTAATATAGGAAAAATTATTATAAGGATAAATATAAGCAAAAAGGGCTTTAAAAGTACTTTTGGTTAATTAATTAACGGAATAAAATATTCCGCGCGTTTTAAAAGTAGTACCTGGAAAAATGCTAAATTAAATTACGACATTAATAAATTGGAATATCGAATTATTTTCAAAATCTTAAGGAAATTCCGGAATCATATTTAGAAAATCCGATTCGTATTAAAGATTAACGTTAAAGTACTAATAATTTAAATTAATAACTTTTTAAGTTTTTTACTTAATGTTGTAATTATTCGTTAAATTGCTTAAATAAAAATATTTAACTTCGAAATTAAATATATTCCCGGTAAAAAGAACATAATAACGGACGGTTTATTCCGAAAGTTACCCGAAGCTTTTAACGTGTTGGACGATTAATAAAAGGAAAAAGTCGATAACTTTATTAATATTTAATTTGATATTGTTCGGTTTAATTTTATTTTAATTAATATAGCTTTTGCATTTATTGATACGGATCGGCGACAAGGACCTTTTATCGGGAATTAATTTAAGAAATCGCAAAAGTACGTTACGTTTTTGACGATACTGGATTTCCTTAATCGGTTCGATAATATTTTAAGGAAAAAAAGAAATACTTTTAAATTTAAAGCGTTAAATTATTTTATTTAAAACGGTATTTTTTGGCGTAAGGCAAATAAGAGGTACGGCAGCCGGCGAAGGGTTAATACCGAGCAAAAATAATTTACGGTAATTAAGTAATGTTATAAGGATTGTGGTTATAAGGGACGAAATTCGATTTATTATTATATAATAACTTTGTATTATTGGCGTAATATGTTTGGTTATATTCGGGAGGTAATATTTGTATGTGTTAAATATTAGAAAGTAGCCGATCGACGGTTCGAAAAAGGTTATAAATTTTCGCAGCCGATTAATATAGCTGTTGTTTGGGTAATCGATATTTAGTTTATGCCTAATAACGATAGTTGTAAAGTTACGGTCGAAATTAGGTGCGAATTGTTCGATTATTTGGAAGTTAAAGCTTTACGATTAGTTACGTTAATAACGATTAAAAAGTTCTTAGATAAGTACGTTTTTTATCGATATAATGTCCCGATTAAAATTAAGATTAACGGAGGCTTAAAGAATAAGGGCGAAGTTATTAAAGTTTGTAACGTATTAAGGATTAAGAGGAAAATTGGTGCCGCGTATGCAGCTTGGCGATAAGGTTTAGTCGAAAAAGAATACGTTTTAATTATTAAAACCTTGATAAAAGTGACGAATGGGATTAGCAAAAGATGGGTTAAGCTTTTGCTTAAGATGGTTTTCGCCGATAATACCACTATAAAAAGTTATAGCTTTAACCTTTATAAACTGCTATACGGACAAAAAGCGCTTTTACCGATCGAAACAGTTTTGCCGACATGGAAAATTATGATTTAGAACTTAGATACGCCGAAAAAAAATTTAAGTGCGTAAAGAATTCGGTTTTTAAAAAGAAAAACTAAAAATGTAGCTAAAATTATTAAAGTGATCGCTAAATAACGCCGCAAAACAATTAAATTAGCAAATAAAAAGGATAAAAATAAGATAAAAAGTAAACCTTTAAAAATAAACGATTTAATATTGTTATATAATACGTTACGATATATAAATATATTTAAAAACATAAAGTTAAAGTACCGTTAAATTAACCCGTATTTAATTAATAATATTATTAGTTTAAGTACTTACTATTTAAAAGAAATTAATAGGACGAAATTACAAAATATTTTTTCTACTAATAGGTTAAAGTAATTTATAAAAAATAAAAAAGGATATTAAAAGCCGATTAACTTATAAGAAAACGACTAAACGACATTACTTATTAATTAAAGCGACGATACGATATCGGATACCTTAAATGCTGCGAATATCGAATTATTAAAAAATTGGCAGCCTAAAGCTTTAAAATTTATAAAAATAAATATTAAGGTATAAATATTAAATGGCCGATTTAAAGGTTATGCAGTTAAAAACGATAGCGATACAATAATAACGATACGATTAAGAAAACGGAAAAGATTAACGCAATTAATTACGAAAAATTAAAATATAGTACTTCCTTTAAATTCCTTTAAATTCCTTTAAGTTTTTATAAGCTTTTATAAGTTTCTTTAAATTTCTTTACCGTTCCGCCTATTACGATAACTATTATGGTTTACTTATGATTAATACGTTCCGTTATATTCGTCCGGAACCGGGGATTAGTAATATGTTTTTTTACTTTGTTCCGAAACTAATCTTTATCCTATGTTTTAATGATGGGATAAGTTTTTGTATAAATATTCTTTTTGATTTGTAGCGATCGTAAAAGGTTAACCTTAAAGATTTTAAACCGTTCGTTTCGGAAAGTATAATATAGCCTTTTGATAAACCTGATATAGTTATTATAGGCTTTGTTAAAAAAGCCGAAAATCGATTAGTACTTAAAAAATGGGTATATTTTATATTAATTAAGATGTTCCGACGTTATATATCGTCTTTCGCAAAGTTTGCAGGGTATTAGGTTAAATATATCGAATGCCTAAATAAATAAATTAGTAACGTATTTGGGATTTTTAGCAAAAGCAGCTATAAAATAACCTAAAGGATTAGTCCGATAGATTTCGACGTATACTAGATAAGCTACCAAGTTTTCCATTAACTAGAAGTATTTGATTATATTGGACTAGGTATTTGCGGCCGCTTAGAAATTTTTACCTTCGATTTGTTATTGCAAGTACCGACTTGTAGCTGGACCATCGATAACGCTGATAGATATAGCCCCGAATATTTATATTGATTAGCGGATTTTATTAACGTTGTTACGAAAAAGCCTAAGTACTTACTTCGATATATTTAAGTGTAACGTAATGTATAATATTATTTTTATTCCAGAATTTGATTACGTTTTGATTATTATCGAAATGAATGCGACGAAGGCGTAACGTTCCGATGTTAATGTATGGCCTAGGGACCCGATTAATAATTCGAGAATTTGCCCGACGTGCTGGGATTGTCGAAGCCGTTAATGAAAACCTGGCGAATAAACTGTTATTTGGTATCGGTAGGTTAATGGGAATAGGTATAGGCGTTACTAATCGCCGGCTACCGACTATTTATTTAACGACATTAAGGATTGGATTAAGCTTTGAAGGTGTTTTAGTTACTTTTATTAATAGTAGTATATATCGTATTGGCCAAGGTTTTAGGAATAGTAAATTATTTATAACCGGTATTTTTAATGGTAAAGTATTTTGATTAAGGTTTATATTACGGAATTTCTATTAGAAGGTAGGGGTAAGGTTAAAAATGGGTGTTTAACGATATATTAAGTTTTAAGATTTGCGAACATTATTAGGATTATATGGAAGTTTTGAATTCCGAATATTGCTTAAGAACTTATCGATACGACGGGTTGATAGCTTGGAGAATATGGACAAATTTAATACCGTTAAGATTTTACGACGATAATCAAAAAGTTGGTTTAATTTATCGATGTTTGCTTAACCTTAAGATCGATAGGCTTTTTGGTACCAGGATTTAAAAGCTTATTACCTGGACCAGATTTCTTTTTAATAAACGATTTTCTTATAGCAGGAACAAGATTACCTAGGTTTGCACTTCCGCAAAAACCTTGGAGACTGCGTAAATCTAATGGCTGACGAGAATTTATGATGGTATTAATCGGTGCAATAAAAATAATTATATATATATTTAGATATATATTAAATTTGAAGGGAGAAGTTGGAATAATGTTATGAAAAAGTTGCAAAAGAAATGTAAATGCGAAAAACGAATGTATATACTTAATTAAAGAAAGCGACAATAAAGGCATTTATTTATATAACTTCGGATAAAATTTTCTGGGATTTTTTCGGCGTACACGTTTTATTTGCAAAAATTCGGTACATTAACCTTAAATATCTTTAATTAGTTAAATGCATAAATTATTAGTAAATTTTAGCGAATTTCTGCATTTATATAATAATTATATCTTAATACTTACATAAGTACTTATACTTATACCAATATACTTATATATATATATTACATATTATCCTTAGTTATTATTATATTTTTAAGTTACCTAATACCATACCTAAGCATATTAATTATTATATCCTTAATTATTATATCGAAATTTAAGAAACGTACCATGTAAGATAAGGGCGAAAGTTTTAAAAAGTTAAATACTTTAAATTTTGGAAAACTTGTACGATTAACTAATATACCCGTATAGGAAAACGATGATATAGTATAATTCCTTAAAACAATGCATAATAATAGTTCCACCTTTTATTCTTTAAAAAAAGTTACGCCTTAAATTCGTTTTAATCGGTTTATTTTTATATACCTAAAGGATATTAATGGTTAACGTCCATGAAAAAGTATTAACCCGTTATTATACTGGTTAACAAAACTATGGTATAACGAAATAGCTAAATATTTCTGGCAAATTATTATAATCGTTTAAAATAAAACTTACTTACGTTCCGAAAATGTTACTACCTTTATCCAAATAATCGCTTAAAACGTACCTTTAAGAATTATTGCCGTTATCCCAAAAGCTGGACGAATAATTTTATATAGCAAGTCCAAACGATTTTCTAATAAGATTTAAAAAGCGATTAATATTAATAACCCGAAATATGTACGGTTTATCGCCTAAATTAATGTCCTAACTAATAAAGGTTTAATAAGATATTAAATTAGTATGTTATATAACCGATTAAAGCGTTTATTGTTAATATTCGATATTTATACTACCGAAAATCGTATTTAATTGTTACTTTAGCTGTACCGAAAAACGTAAAAAAAACTAAGGCTTAACAATCCGCCTGCTTATATGGTAATCGTTAAAATGCTTACCTAGATTAGATATTATACTTGCGGATTATAAATTACTTATATCTTTTATATTATCTGCCGCAATTTTGCAAAATAAAAGAACCAAATTATAACCGAAGCGAAAGGATTTGGCAAATATCGAATGGAAAATAAAACTTTCGATATAATTAAAGGATTCCTGGGTTTAAAACTAAAAACGGAGGACGTTAAGAAAAACGTAAAAGATTAGCCTGGAAATCCCCCGTTGTTATTAGCTGAGGAAAATAACGACGAACCAAATTTTAATTAATTTATCCGACTATTTTATGGTAAACGACGTAAACAAAAGTAACGTTTTAATTAATTTCAGTAGTTATTTATACGACCATTTCCGATATTAATGTTTTTTTCTTTATTAATTTAGATTGGCTTATCGGCATTTAAAGTTATACGATTTAATTTAATATTTACGAGATTACCATTCGAAATAAAGTATAAGCTTAAACCGAAGGTTAGTAATTAGTAAGCGATAGTAATAGTATAAGGTTAATATATTACGCCGTACAAGTAGGTAAAAGATATATTCGAAAATGCTGGGTAAAGATTAAAACTATACTTTCCGTAAAAATGGTTAGGTTGGGTTAAGTACAAATTTTTGATTAATACGGAAAAATTAAAGGATAAGGCTGCAAAAAAATAAGAAAGGGCTAAGTAACGAAAAAGTCTGGCTAAACGTCAAAAACGAAGTCCTAAATTAAGAATAATAAAGGATAAGCCGCGTAAACGTTAATTAAATTAATTAATGGGTTTTATATATAGTCCATAGCGTTAAAAGTTAATTACGTTATGTTTTTATTTGTTTTTTAAAATAAATTAAGGATAATCTTATTTCGAAAAAGGAAGGTTAAAATACTATAAGGTACCGGGCTTAAAGGCATAACTTAGCTAATCAATTAGTCAGCTTCACATATATATTTTTAACAACTTTTCCGTCGGGCGTAACCCCGAAACATGTTTATTACCGTTTTATCGTCCACTTATACATTTATCTCTAATCTGATTCAACTCGGACCCAAATACAGTGTTTTCGTTTTGCCTTCATTACCGCTACACTCGGCTATTCTATCGTGACCCGCCTATCAAAGATACTCTAATCGGAACTGAGTCTCCCCGTCCCAATTTAATACCTTAAACTTTCGAGAACCTAATTATTTAAAACGACGCGTTTATTTTTATCCGATAACTTTACCGGTCCCTTGCCGATATAGACGTAATTAACCTATACGTTAACGTTAAATGCACGGTCGACAACCTGACGAAAATTTTGCGCCGTCGGTTTGTTCACTTTATATTAAGCGCTATACTTAACGGGTAAGGCCGTATTTTACGGAAGAAATAAATAAATACGCTATAAAATTTAGTTTTCGGAAAGCTTAATATCTTTTTCGTTATTAAAATATATTTTGAAAAATCATTAATTATCTAAAACTTTTTTTTAATAAGCGACCTAATTATTATTTAAGTTATATCCTTAGTTAAGTTAACAAAAAAATAACGCACATTTATATTAATAATATTATGTTTTTCTTTTATTTTAATATCCGTACAAACGAAAAAGCTCGATCCAAAAATGTTCCAATGTATAACTTCCGGATGGCATAATTATGTTATCTTTAATTTTAAATAGTTATTTAGCGATTAGTTTTAGATTGCTATATTAAATCCTATTTTCGAACAATAATATAGCTTAGTTGCTATTAATAAAGTATATTTGTTATCGGCATAGAAAAGCTTCCGGACTGAATATGTTAATATCTGCAACCCGCGTTTTATTTTGCCCGCTTACGTAGATTAATTTGCGTATACGGGAACCGCCAGCAGTGATATAAAAAAGAAAATTGCAAAATATAAGGGCTTTAATAAAGGCGGAAGTTTAACTGGATATAGTTATAGGGTAAAGGTCTGGCGTTTTAATATTAATTGCCCTGAAATCGATATTGTTATTTTTTTTATATCTAAAGGTTAAGGTTCGAATTAAGCGTATTTAAATTTTCTGCTAGTTAATATACCCGAGCTATTAACTAATATACCCTAGGTTTAACTTAATAGGTTACGTATTATTATTAAAAGCATTATTTATGTTAATAGCCGAAGGAAAACTATACATAACGTGCCACACAAGCGAACGAGACACACAAGCGAGCGAGACACTTTTTGGCACTTCCCAACAATCAGCCAAATAACTCAACCACAACACCTCAAATCAACTCCAATCAATCGAATGCTTCTTTGCTAACTGTATCTACAGCTTCTCGACGCGTGCACGCATTATATCAAGGCTTGTTGCGAGCGCCATATAGCCATTCCTTCCTCCCAACCCGCCCGCAACCGATTACCTTCAGCAGCTATTAGCAGTAATTCTTTGCTACAATTTTTCTGCTGGCTAAAAGACCTTGTTCATCCTATAAAGCAAGTATCCATCTTTCTGGAAAACGTTTGTTTTAATCATTCAATTGCGTAGGTATCGAATTGTTGCGAAATCAAGCCCGACACGCCCTGTTATACGCCCTGCCATACGCCCTGCCATACGCCCTGCCATACGCCCTGCCATACGCCCTGCCACACGCCCCGCCACACACCAACGCGCCCTGCGAGACGCCCCGCAACGCGCATTCCAACACACCTTCCAACGGGTTTCCCGACATATATCTTCAACGTATAAAAGCCGCATAAGAAATGCTCGCGTATTTGGGTTAAGGATTCGGTCGAGAATAGTTATCTACTCGGTCGGCTTTGGGTCGTACGAATTGGAGGTAATATTGGCTTAGACGCGTTGAAAGGTAGTTGGTCGCGGGCAGGTTGAATAGGGGAAATGGCAACATAACGTCCGCAACGAGCCTTGATATAATGCGTGCACGCGTCGAGAAGCTGTAGATACAGTTAGCAAAGAAGCATTCGATTGATTGGAGTTGATTTGAGGTGTTGTGGTTGAGTTATTTGGCTGATTGTTGGGAAGTGCCAAAAAGTGTCTCGCTCGCTTGTGTGTCTCGCTCGCTTGTGTGGCACGTTATCCGAAATTCCTAGTTAGGATTATAGTAAACCGGGGGTATTTGTCGAAGGTTATTAAAAAGGTTATTAAGTTTTATAGTTTCGAAGTGCCTTATAAAAATTATCCTCACGTATACGATAAATTAAAAGAGCTTGATATTTTTATCCGTATCGTGGTATTACCGTCGCTCTTAGATTGGGTATAAATATCACGGATATTGGTTAAGTAATATAATGGGAAATACCGAAAACCTTTCCGATGAAGGATTTATGGCAGCGATTTGGTCAAGCAATTTGTAGCTATAAGCGATTAAAAATAATTAGTTATGGATAAGCCATACTGTTTACACCTTATTGGACATTCGATAAGTGTAAAATTAAGCTGTTTATTATAAAACTGGTTAAAATAATACAGAAAACCTAGGCCCGGCAAGCTAAGGACCGTATTCCTTACCAAAATATAAAGGTTATAGTGGAAATTAACGCCGCGGATTCGGATAGTAAGGAAAACGATAGGTTATTTATCGTAAATAATCCGGATCAGGACGAGATAGTCGTCGAATCCCAATTCTATTTTTCGGCTAGTTAAGATATTATTTGCGTTATCCGTAAACTTTCGAAATAAAATTATTTTAATTTCCGGAATAAGACGAAAATAAGGGTTTATTAACGTGAATTATTTAACGATAAATAGATAAGTAAAGTAATCTTAATCTATTTAAAAGAAAAAAAGTTATTATATGGAAAAAGGACCGTAATAACTTTATCCCGGCTAAACCTTATTATAACCTATGTAAGCTTAATTTATTTATATATTAAAACCTTTAAATTTGAAAAGATTTATATGGAAATAACCAAAAGGCGGTTCGTTAAAGGCGGTTGCTTCCAAAATAATCGAATCTTGGTATAAACGACGGGTAGACGAATTATTTTTTACGCAATTATTCTTGTTCGGCGGCAAAGAAGTAAAGTAAACGTTTGTTCTTACTAAACTTAAACGGTCCTTATTTAATACATTTTCAAATAAGCTGAACGAAGTTAAATGTTCTTATTTAATCGTAGGTACCGTCGGATTAATTAAGGCGGTTCCCGGATTCGATAAATAGCAATATTAGAACGTTTTAAAAAGTCTCCTTTTTTCTACGCTGTATTTAATGCACGAAAAAGCCGTACTTTTTATTTCATGAAAAGTACGGACGATCTTTCGGAAACGGCGGAATTCGGTCAATCTAAAACAGCGGCGCTATATCCCTATACCTCGGACCGATTTATATAAGTTACAGAGAATTACCGTATTATAAGTGCGACAGATATCGGAAAAGATTGCGAAGCCGCCGCAAACGATATATAATCCTGATTAAAATATACCATATATAGCCGTTCAGTTCGAACTGGTAACTAAAAATTTAACGGTAATCCCAGTAATTTAAATACCAACCCGGTATATGGTTTATACGCTTTCGCAATTCGTAATCGCAACCCCGGTAATCGCAACGCCTATACCCATACCCATAATTTGCGATATATTAAATAATCTTAACCAGAAACTTAAAACGTCTTTATTATGTGTAACGTCGACCTAAAGCCTACCGTTTCCTAACATATTTAATTTATTAACCCTACTTTCGTTACCGGACCTATATTCGTTTAATTCGTTTGCTTTTATATTATTACCAGAACCGCCGGCATTACCACAAAGTAACGATACGTAGCCCGACGTTACGAATAATATGTCGGAAAATAAAGCCGAAATAATAGTCGCTGTCGGGGTCGGAAAATTGCGCGGTAAAAGTAAACGGTACTTGTGCGACGATGGTAATAATTACGATACCAAGTCGAAAATTAAAAAACGAAACCCGGCCGATCTTAAGTAAGAGGGATAAAAAAACGCGTTCGGTTCCGAAACGAGGTTGCGGTCGTAAGGTACTATAAATGTAAATATTTACGTATTGTCGGTGAAGGTTAATAATTTAAGAAAGTTTTTAAGTTTTAATTTATGTCCAATTTTCTGCGATAAATTTTACCTAGGTTTTGCGACGTTATATATCTGCCTAGGTTGTTAATAGGTAAGTCATAATAAAAGTCGAAAGGGACGCTATAACCTTTTGCGGTTTTAACGGTATATTTTCGCATTCTTTAAAATACGAAACGTTATAGGTATATTTTGCTAATTCATCCAAATCCTTGCAGGATATTAGCGTGGTTTTAAAAGTCCGAAATATAATCTCTTTTATGCTGGAATAACTTAATAGCGTAAAACAGCAGCTAAACAATACGAACGAAGTTATTAATATAGGTTTTATTTACTATATTTGTTTATTTTATTAGTCCTGAAGTTAAGTATTGTATAAATATTAATTTTTGCTAATCCGGACCAGCTATACGTTAGTACGGATATGTAATTAATTTTCTAAACTGAAGAAATTAGGGAACTTTGATATTATACCTCTTTATTTATAATCTATTACGGTTATCAATAATTTCTGCTTTTTAACTTATACCTCTTGATCTATATCAGAAAATTAAAATATTTTAAATCCTATTTTCCGGTCCCTTTTTCGAACTCGTCGTATTAGCTTCTAAAATATCCTTATCCTTTCTAACTCTTAAGGAATCTTGGTTCGGGTCGATTAATTGGTATAAGGAATTAAATATACGGATATATAAATAACGTAAATAATTTTTCGCTAATATTAAAAAAGTTAACTTTTCACTATAAATATAACTGTTCCAGCGTTCGCTTTTTTTTTTAAATACCAGCTCGAAATATTTAGAATTTCGGCCTTATAGTAAATTTAAAACCTTTACGATTTATGATTTTGTTTTCTGAAGCCCGTAAGTAATATCCTTTGAAGCCGGTTTCTTGCTAGCTTTTTTAAGGCTAGCTGCGTATGTTATCGCCCTTTTCCTAAAAATTTCATTAATTGTAATATTTTCGCAGTAAATAATTTCAGGTTTTAATTGGCACTTCCGGGTTCCTGTTATTTATTTCGTCGTTATCTCGATAGGGATTTCGGTAATTATAAATCGCTTTCGTCGGGTGCTTTTTCCGGGGCTTCGGATATATGTTTTAACGATAGGTGCCCGGAAATAAAGTTTACCGGTATTTTCGACTGCGGCTTTTAAAACTTCTTTTTCTAAGCCGTTTGCTATATAAGAATATAAGGTTCCTGTTACTTAATACCGCGCTTTTTCTTTCGGCTTAACTCGAATTCCGGATGGGATTCGAAATGCTATATTGGAATCCCATATAAATACGGATATATTGAATTGGGACGGGGGGACTCAGTTCTAATCAGAGCATTTTTGGGGGCGGTGTCACAATAGAATAGCCGAGTGTAGCGGTAATGAAGGCAAAACGAAAAACACTGTATTTAGGTCCGTGTTGAACCAGACTTTAGAATAGAAATGAGTGTATGAGTAAACGATGGAAGATGATGAACGGTGATCGATGATCTCGGGGTTGCGCCCGGCGAAAAGAGCTCTTAGAAGTACGTATATGGAGCTGATTAAGTGATCAGCCAAGCCATGCCCCCTGGTCCAGCACCCTGCATTATTTTAACCTTTTTTTTTCGAGATAAGATTATCCTTAATCTATTTTGAAAAACAAATGAAAATATAACGCAACAAAACTCCCAACGCCATGGACCATACATAAAACCTATTGATTAATTTGATTAGCGTTTGCGCGGCTTATCCTCTATTATGCTTAACTCAGGACTTCGTTCTCGACGTTTGGCCAAATCTTTTCTCTGCTTGGCCCTTTCCTGTTCCTTCTAAGCCTTATCCTTTGGTTTCTCTGTCCTAATCAAAAATTTGTACCTAACCCAGCCTGGCCGTCCTTATAGGAAGTATGGTTTAAGTCTCTATCCGGCATCTTCGAATATATCTCTTATCCACTTATACGGCGTAACATATTAACCTTATACCATAACCATTGCTCGCTAATCACCAACTTTGGGCCGGGGCTTGTACTTTATTTCGAATGGTAATTTCGTAAATGTCAGATTAAGCCGTATAGCTTTAAATGCCGATAGGCCAGTTTAAATTAATAAGAGAAAAGGCATTAATATCGGAAATAGTCGTACGGATAATTAACGAAACTGATCAGGACGTTACTTTGGTTAACGTCGTTTACCATAAAATAATCGGGCAAATTAATCAAAGTTTAGGTTATCGTTATTTTCCATAACTAACAAAAACGGAAGGTTTCCAGGCCATTCTTTTACGTTTCTTTTAACGTTCTTATCTTTTGGTCTTAAGCCTAGAAATACTTTAATTATATCGGTAATACTGTTTTTTATTCGATACTCGCCAAATCCTATCGCTTCGGTCATAATTCTATTTCCCCATTTTGCAAAATTGCGGATAATAATATAAAAAATGTAGGCAATCCATAATCCGTAAGTATAATATTTGGTTTAAGTAAGTATTTTAACGATTACTATACGGGCAAGCGGATTATTAAATCCTAGTTTTCTTTACGCTTTTCGGTATAACTAAAGTAATAACTGGATACGATTTTCCGTAGCATAAATATTAAATATTAACATTAAACGCTTTAATCAGTCGTATAATATATTAATCCAGTATTCCATTAAACCTTTATTTATCGGAACCCTAATTTAAGCGATAAACTATATATATTCCGGGTTATTGTTATTAATCGCTACTTAAGTTTTATTAAAAATAGGTTTGTACTTACCATATAAAATTACTCGGCCAGCTTCTGGAATAACGGCGATAATTCTTAAAAGTACATCCTGGGCGATTATTTGGATAAAAGCAATAACCTTTTCGAAAGGGAAGTAAGTTTTACCTTAAACGATTATAATAATTTACCAAAAATATCCAGTTACTTCGTTATCCCATTATTCTGTTAACCAATATGGTAACGGGTTAATGATTTTCCATAAACGCTACCCATTAATATCCCTTAAATATATAGAAATAAGCCAATCAAAACGAATTTAAAGCCCAACTTCTTTTACCGAATAAAAGATAAAATTATTATTATGCATCTTTTCAAGGAATGGTACTATATTATCTTTTTCTCATAAAGGTACATTAACTAATTATATAAACTTTTTAAAATCCGAGGTATTTAACTTCTAAAAACTTTCGCCCTTACCTTGCACAATACGCTTTTTAAATTACGACATAATTACTAAAGCTATACTAATCAATATTCTTAAATATAATATTAAATAATTTAGGGACAATAATAACAGCTAAAGATAATATATAATATATATATATAAGTATATTGGTATAAGTATAAATGATTTACAGATATCAAAATATAAATATTATATAAGTATAAAAGTTCGCCAAAATCTACGAGTAACTTATACGTTCAATTAATCAAATACATTTAAAGTTAATACACTGAATTTTTGCCGAAAAAACGTATACGCCGAGAAATTCCCAAAAAGTTTCATCCGAAGTTATATAAAAAGGTACCGTCGTCGTCGTTTTCTTTAATCAGATATATGCACTCGTTTTCGCACATACACTTTTTTTGCATCTTTTCTGCAACACTACTCCAACTTTTCCCTCCAAACCTAACATATATCCAAACATATACATAATTATCCTTATTATATTAATTAATACCATCATAAGTTTACGTCAACCATTAAATTTACGCAATCTCTGGGATTTTCGCGGAAATGCAAGCCCAGGTAATTTTATTTATGCTATAAAAAAAATCATCCATTAAAAGAAAGTTTGGTCCAGGTAACAAACTTTTAAATCCTGGTATCAAAAAGCCTGTCGATCCTAAGGTTAAGGCGAATATCAATAAACTGAACCAAATCTTTGATCATCTTCGTAAAATCTTGGCGGTATTAAACTCGTCCATATTTTCCAAGCTATTAACCTGTCGTATCGATAAACTCTAAAGCAATATTCGGAATTTAAAACCTCCATATAATCCTAATAACGTTCGCAAATTATAAAACCTAACATATTGTCAAGCACCTATGCTTAACCTTGCCCCTCTTTCCAATACAAATTCCGTAACATAAATCCCGATTAAAATAATCTGCTATAAGAAATACCGGTTATAAATAATCTATTACTTTTAAAACCATGGCCGGCTCGACATATACTTCCATTAAAAAAGATAACTAGTATAATTCCAAAGGCCAATCCAATCCTTAGTATCGTTAAACAGATAATCGGTGGTCGGCGATCAGTAACGCCTATACCTATTCTAATTAACCTACCGATACCCAATAATAGTTCTGTCGCCAGGTCTTCATTAACAGCTTCGACAATCCCAGCATATCCGGCAAATCCTCGGGTTATTAATCGGATCCCTAAGCTATACATTAACAGCGGAACATCACGTTTTCGCCGTATTCATCTCGATAATAATTAAGACGTAATCAAATTTTGGAATAATAATAACATTATATACTATATTACTTTCAAATATATGGAAGTAAATACTTAGGCTTTTTCGTAATATCGTTAATGAAACCCGCTAATTAATATAAATGTTCGGGACTATATCCATTATCGTTATCGGTAATCCAGCTACTAATTAGTACTTATAATAACAAATCGAAAATAAAAACTTTTAAACGACCGCAAATACCCAATTAAATATAATCAAATGCTTTTAATTAATAGAAAATTTGGTAGCTTATCTAATATACGTCGAAATTTATGAAGCTAATCTTTTAAATTATTTTATAACTGCATTTGTTAAAAATCCCAAATACGTTATTAATTTATTTATTTAATTATTGAATATACTTAACCTAATATCTTACGAACTTTGCGAAAAATAATATATAATATCGGAACGTTTTATTTAATACGGAATATACCCATTCTTTAAAAACTAATCGATTCCTATCTTTTTTAACGGAACCTATAATAACTATATCGGATTTATCAAAAGACACAATTATACCTTCCGGAACGAACGGTTTAAAACATTTAAAACCAGCTCTCTATAATTACTACGAATTAAAGAAAACATTCGTACAATAACTTATCCCATTATTAAGATATTCGATAAAAATTCACTACGAAACAAAAAAAATTTTTATTATTAATCACCGGTTCCTCGCGGATATAAACGGACGTACTAATTATAAATAAAGCATAATAACTATCATATAAAATATCGATAAACGGAACCGTAAAGAAATTTAAAAAAACCTTTAAGGAATTTAAGAAAACTATTATACTTTAATTTCTTGCAACCAATCGCGTTAATCTTTACCGTTCTTTTAATTGTATGGTTTTATTCGTATCGCTATCGTCTACAATTACATAAACCTTAAGTCGGCTATTAAATAATTATACCTTAATATTTATTTTTACAATTTTTAACACTTTAAGTTATCAATTTTCAAATAATTTAATATTCGTAACATCCGAAATATCCAACCTCGTATCGTCAAGCTAATTAAAAAATAATTTCGGCTAATCGTTTTCTTATAAACTAACCGGCTTACAATAATTCTTTTTATCTTTTACAAATTACTTTAATTTTTTCAATGAAAATACCTTATAACTTCGTCCTATTAATTTCTTTCAAATAATAAATACCTAAACCAATAATATCACTAATTAAATGCGAATTAATTTAACGGTACTTTAATTTTATATCTTTAAATATATTTATATATTACGATATCTTATATAACAATACCAAGTCGTTTACTTTTAAAGGTTTAATTTTTATCTTATTTTTATCCCTTTTATTCGTTAATTTAGTTACTTTACGGCGCTGCTTAACCATTATCTTGATAACCTTGGTTACATTTTCAACCTTTCTTTTTAAAAGCCGAATCCTTTACGTAATTAAATCTCCTCTCGGCATATTTAAATCCCAAATCATAATTTTCCATATCGGCAAAACTATCTCGATCGGGAAAAACTTCTTTTATCCGTACAGCAATTTATAAAGGCTAAGGCCATAACTTTTTACAATAGTATTATCGGCAAAAACCATCTTAGCCAAAAGCTTAACCCATCCTTTGCCAATCCTATTCGTCGCTTTTATCAACGCTTTAATAATCGGAACGTATCCTTTTTCGACCAAGCCTTGTCGCTAGGCTATATACGTAATACCAAGTTTCCTTTTAATCTTTAATACGTTATAAGCTTTAATAACCTCGCCCTTATTCTTAAAACCTTTATCAATTTTAATCTTAATTAAAATACCATATCGGTAAAAAACGTACTTATTCAAAAACTTCTTAATCGCTATTAACGTAATTAATTGCAAAATTTTAACTTTTAAATAATCGGATAATTCGTATTTAACTTTGGCCGTAACTTTGTACCTATCGTTATTAAGCATAAATTAAACATCGATTACCTTAATAATAATTATATTAATCGGTTGCGAAAATTTATAACCTTTTTCGAAACGTCGACCGGCTGCTTTCTAACATATAATATACGCAAATATTACTTCTTAAATATAACTAAATATATTACGTTAATAATACAAAACTATTATATAACGATAAGTCGAATTTCGCTTTTTATAACTATAATCCTTATAACATTACTTAATTACCGCAAGTCGCTTTTATTCGGTATTAATTATTTGCCGGTTACCGTCCTTTTTATTTATCTTACGCCAAAAAATACCGTCTTAAACAAAATAATTTAACGTTTCGGATTTAAAAGCATTTCGTTTTTTTCGTAAAGTATTATTAAACCGATCAAAAAAATTTAATATTATTAAAAACTTAATATACTTTTACGACTTTTTAAATTAATTCCTAATAAAAGGTCCTTATCGCCGATCTGTATCAATAAATATAAAAGTTGTACTAATTAATATAAAGTTAAACTAAATAATATTAAGTTAAATTTTAATAAAATTATCGACTTTTCCCTTTTATTAATTGTTTAACTTATTAAAAGCTTTAAGCAACTTTCGAAACAAACCGTCCGTTATTATATTTTTTTTGCTAAAAATATATTTAATTTCGAAATCGAATGTTTTTATTTAAGCGACTTAATAAATAATTATAATATTAAATAAGAAATTTAAAGCATTATTAATTTAGGCTATTAATACTTTAATGTTAATCTTTAATCCGAATCGAACTTTTTAAATATAATTCGAAAATATTTTTTAAAATTTTAAAAATAATTCGGCATTTTAGTTTGTTAACGTTATAATTTAACTTAATACCTTTTTAGGTATTATTTTTAAAGCACGCGAAATATTCCATTTTATTAATTAATTAACCGAAAATATTTCCGAAACCTTTTTTGTTTACGTTTATGTTTATAATAATTTTTCCGTTATTAAAGCTATAATCCAAAATAATCAAAATCGAAGTAATAATAATTACCTTTTTAATGCTTTCCCTTACCACATTTTAATCGAAGTTTTAAATAAAAAGTTAATTTTTTTAAAACAAGCAAGTAAAAAATTTTATTTTAATAACGAAATACGTAATAAATATTCGATAATAAACGACAATATTTAAAAAAGCTTTAACGTCCGAAACGTTTTTACATAATTAAATTTCTAGGAATTTTTTTACATTAATTATATCTAATTTCCAGTTATGCGTTCCGTAAATAAATCCGCTTATAACGGTTATTTTTTAATATTACTAAAACTTTTTTATATTAATTATCGTACCAGTTAGCTTATAATTAAAAAGGGTTTTATCTATATTAATAATATGTTTATAAACGAATTGCCGCATTCCGGGAAAATCTTTTTATCGTTTTATCTTATCTTTAAGCCTTTAACCTTAACGTTATCGACAAATAACCGGGCGATATCGGGCATCAAATCGTCTAAAATCCTCCTAATTACGCGGTAAAAATAAGTTATAAAGTTAATAAACTTTTAAGAGATAATAGTATATATTAAAAGGCCTAATAGTATTGCGAAAATGGTAAAATCTTTATTAGCTAAAACTAAGGTAACCTAATCGTAACCTAAAAAGAAGTTTACTAAAGGAACTAAAAAGTACATAACAAAATCCGCGGAAAGTTTGTTGCAGTTATCCGGCATAAAGGTATGTCGTAAAGTAATAGCATTTAATTTAATTACTAAATTAATTAATTAAAAATTACCATCCTTTTTTTTAATTAAAAACCAAACATTTTTATATGTAATATAAAATTATTCGAAGATACTTCGCTGGACATATATTCGCAATATTTCGATCAACTTATTTTTAATGCTCGTCGGCATTATTATATCTTTAATTTACCATATCTTATAAAACATCGTTCGAATTTTATAGTCGAGTACGACATTTAATTTAATTCGGCCACACTTTTTCCAATTCCAGGCTAAAGCAGCTTTTTTACGAAAAAGTATTTCCTTAAAAATAGTTTTCTTTATATAAGTAAACTTATTTCTTATTTAATGAAGAACTTCGTCGGCGCGTCCCTAATAAATCGGGCTTTTCGGGAAATAACAATTAATCTAAAGAATAAAGCAGCTAAAGATATACCAGGTTCGTCGTACTTTTCGCGATCTTGATTAATAACTTATTAAACTTTTTCGAATTTCTTAATTTTTTAATTCGGATCTTTAAGGGATATTAATCTATTAAAGGGTACATCGTTAACAAGCACCACTTTTTTTTACTTAGGTTTATATATCGTATTAATTTAAATTATTCGATTATTATAACCTTTTATTATATTTCGTCCTATAATATTCTATATAAAGGATACGCTAGTTCTTCGGCGTTAAACTGGCCTAAAATCTTATTCCCGGATTTTAACTTGCTATTAATAACTTTTTGCATAATTTTCGCGTCTTAATTAACGCAGATATCTTTAACCGAAAAAATATAAAGGCCTGTAACTTACTTATTTATCTTTTCGCTTATAAGCCTGCTTTTGCTAGTAAAACGGCTTATTATTTTACCGGCTGCTCTTTTTTAAGCTTTTCGTTAATATGAATACTGCACGTAATTCGTCTTATAAAAGCTAAAAAAATAATGATCTTCGACGGGCCAAACTTTAAGATTTCTTTTATCACGTCCGGATCTATATTAAGAGTTATTTTCGATTTAGCTATAAAGTTAAATCTTAAAATTAATAATTACGTAACGTAATAATAATTAACAACAAATAATAAAATAGTAATTAATAGGCCAACTAACCAAACGGAAACCTTAATTCTACCTTCGAATAAAATTCGCCTTTAAAAATTAAAACCCGGAAATAATACGCGGGTTTATTGCATAACCAATTTATATCGCTTAACGTACGACGTAACTATAACGTTCGATTCGTCTTTAATATCGATAACTTTATAAATTAAATCCTCGCTACTTCCGTAACCTACTTTAATTACTAATTTAAACAAAGGGGTAATATATTTATCTAAAGTGTATTACTTAATCTATAAAAATTTAGCTTTCTTTTAACTTTTCACTTTGTAACCGATATTTATAATAAAAATCTTAACGGATTTTCTTATTTCTGGAACTTTTAATCCTCGTATTTTAACTTCGGTAATTTTAATCGTTTTCTTATTTTTATGACTAAATACTTTTAAAATCTTAGCCGCTATATAATTCTTAAAAGCCTTTCCGAAATCTGGGCAAACTTTAATTAATTCGGACCAAATAATTTCAAACTTCCTTTTAAACTTTTACTGGATCTTCTTTTTTCAGAATTTAATTATATATTTATCGATCAAACTTTTATAAGTAAAAATGTTATCCGTTTATATAACATCGTTTATTTAAAAAAATACTAATATTTATTTAAAGGATGTTATTTATTTAAATACCGACTTTTATATTATAAAACGATAATTCCTTATATATTAATTCGTCGTTATTAATTTTATATTCGGTTTTATTGCTTTTTATGCTTTTTAATACCTTTTCTTTATTCCTAAAACGCCTATCTATTATAACGCTAGTAAGTATAATCGGTTAATCAAAGTCGTCGATTTTTAAAGTTTTGATTTCCTCTAAATACCGGGTACCTTTGTTTTCGACGGGGTTACTATATAACCATTTACGCAACTGTACCTCTTTATAAAATAGCTTTCCGTTATAATCGACGAAATAAATTATATTAATCTCGGTTACCCTATTTTAATCAATATCGGGCTTCTATCAATTCGGCTTTAAGATCATAATATACTTTTAAGGTTTAACTACATTATTGGTATTTAAATCGAAGTTAATTAATTAATTATTTACTCCCAGGAAAATATCGTCTCGCCGATCAAAATACCGCATCTTTTCCTTAAATCGGGTAAGGAAAACTGGCGCACCATGGATCTATTTTAAGATCTGTTTCCAAATTAATATTTACTATTCGATCGCCTGGCTTTTAAAAACCTAACGGAACTAAATTATGCCTAACGTTACTTTGTCTTCCGGGAATCAAAAAAAAGTGGTATATCCATCGTCGGCGAGTGAAACTAATCTTATAATTTCTATGTCAATAAACAAACGGCATTTTTGCATAATATATCTTAGCTTTAGGCAAAATTAATAAATACCTTAACTAAAGTTACCAAAACGTCTACCTTAATTTGAATAACTTTTACGGTAACCTTTTCGATCTTGGTATCCATCTTATCTACGGTAAGGGCTTAATCGAATATAATTATCCGGCAGGAAATTAACTGCAGTAATTAACGGGTTAGCACCATAATTATATGTTTAAGGTACTTCCTATTTTAACGAAGCATAGTATTATAATATCCGGGTTACCTTTCGGTTGCATATTTCTTCTTTAAAAGCCTTTAAGTTCTAAATTTATTAAACTTATACGATCTTTAAATTTTACAACGTATTCGTAATCTTTAACACTTAATTAATACGCTTAAATAATTTTAATCCTAATTAAAAACTTCTTAATCGTTATTATTTAAGTTATTAAGTCGGATAAAACCGTTTTTTTTTAAAATTAATATCAAAACAAACACCTATTTATGATCGCTTATGTTTTTTATATTTAAGGGATTTTTACTTATTTAAGGCCCAGTTTTTAATTAATATCGAAACATTATCGTAACTAGTTGCATATACGTTTTTTTAGCTTCATAAACGAATTATTAAAAATCTTTTCGTAACAGTTAACAAATAACCCTTTTAATAAGCTTTTAATATATTCGTCCTTAATAACTATTTTACTTTTTTACTTAATTTTTTCGAGGATATTTTTTACCTCAGTAATATATTTTAAATAATATTTATAAACATAATTAAGAATACCGGGTTAAATTTGCTTTGTTAAAATCCTTAATCGATCTTTCGCGGTCCGAATCTGCTTTAAGTCTTACAGCTTAAAGATTTTAAGGATACGCTTAAACGTTTTATCTTATTAGGTTATATTATTAAGTATAACTTTAACCCGGTCTTTTTTAAAAGGGTTATTAATTTAATAAGGTAATTTGGTGATTATTTCAAATTCTTTAAACTTATATTTTGTAAATATTTTATTAACTCCTTTAAGCTAATCCGTAACTTTAATTTTTAAAAAGCAAAGGTCCGAAAAAGCCGATGAATTCGGAAAAACTATAAAAAACGAAAGCTTATTTATAATGTTAGCAGAAAAACCGTATTTAAATTAATTAATAAGTCCAAAAGGTATAATATCCGGTATAAGTACTTCTAATCCTATAAATAACTTTAAGTTCCGGACTAATATAATTTTCCGTCCTTCCGGTATGTTAACGATAATTCCTAAATTTACTTAGGTAATTATATCCTTAACTAGCTTTAAGGATTTAACCGAACTGTTAATACTTTAAGATTTAATTTCGTTAGACTTATTATTTTAAAGGTTTTCCGTTACTCGGTATTAAACGGTCGTAATTAAAATAAGGTTTTAATTTTTCGTAAAGATAAAGAAATTTGGTATTAATAATAATCCGTATAGTAAATAAACCTAAGTAGTAATTTTAAAAGGCTTTAATAAGCCTTTAGAAAACCTACTAAAGCTTATTTCAAATTAATTAATATTATTAGTCCTTAAATTACTTAAGTTTTAAGATGTTGCTTTAAACGGAATATATTTAGGTATAAGGTAAATAACCATCCGCGATAATTATTTTGAGTATACGTTCCCTTTTTTGCGGTCCTAAAAAATAAGTAACTTTCTTTATTTACCCTTCTTCCGAATAGCCTTATCCTAATTATGGCTACGTCGCTGGTTATTTAATTATACCTTTTCCAATTTGCTAATTAATACCTTTACTAGCAATTTAAACGCTGTAATATTTAAACTTAACAAAAAAAGTAAATTCTATATAATACCCCCTAATAATAACTAAATTAAATATTATCCGATTAGCGCAAAAAAACTTCAAAATATATTTTATAACGTTTCTTATTTAATTTTTACATTAAATTAAAAAACGTAATTTTTTTTCCGATATTTGTTTTTCGTATAGAAAATAAATAGCTTTATACTTTTATTTCTTTTTCTGTTCGTATTTGCTATTTTATACATATTATTAATCTTATCGTTACTGCATTTATTCTAATTAACCTAAATTCTAATAGTTACGTTACCAGCGACGTTATTTTGGCTTTTTTAGCCTTTATTCATCAAATTTCATATTTTATTTTGTTACGTAATCTTCTTGTTAATACGTATAATATCCTGAATTGCGCAATCGGTTCAAAATTTAAGTAATTAATTTATGCTCCAAAACCGGTCGCCTATACCCGTTCGTATACCTTTACCGTCGTCCGAATAAAGCTGTTTTCGTAATAAAGCCTTAATTTAACAGTTTTTTTTTATTAATCGTATAAAGGGTTGCGTCTTTGTTATATTCGCGGTCGTTAATTGCATGCCGCTTAAGTAATCGTAGTCGTAGCTATTGTCGTAGTTGTATTCGAGTCCAGATGTTTCTGATCAGAACTTCGTCCTTTCCGTTCCTTCCGACTTGTTAATCGGAAGATTGAGAGTTCGATCTTCTCCTTGGCAGCGACTTGAATTGGAACGGGGGGACTCAGTTCCGATCAGAGCATCTTTGGAGGCGGTGTCATAATAGAATAGCCGAGTGTAGTGGTAATGAAGGCAAAACGAAAAACACTGTATTTAGGTCCGTGTTGAACCAGACTCTAGAATAGAGATGAGTGTATGAGTAGACGATGAACGATGATGAACGGTGATCGATGATCTCGGGGTTGCGCCCGGCGGAGAGAGCTCCTAGAAATACACATGTAGAGCTGACTAACTGATCAGCCAAGCCATGCCCCCTGGCCCAGCACCCTGCACCATTTCAATATCCGGACATGGTAGGTAGCTACTAAAGTCCTCGTTATTAGCATCCAATATACTTCGATATCTAAACATCTAGTTATTATACATAGTTATTTAATCGCTAGCCAACTACTTATAATCGCGAATTTTCCTTTCGTTAAACATTATAAAGATAACGTTTTTATAATTATACTATACGATATATCGCGGTTTTGTTTTCTTAATCGGGGTTATAAAACTGCTATATCTCTGGTATTATCTATATTATGCAAATTGTTGTTAATCATAAATACCCGAAAACGTTAAATGGCCCGATTTGTACGGGTTTCTGTAAAATACGCGTTAGTTAAATTCATGATATAAAGGATCTCTGCTTTGCGGTTTTAAAGGTTTACTATTTAGTAATTCATATTTGCTTATTTATGAACTTCACCGAAATATTCTGGTATAATAAAAAAACCAATAAAGCTATATGCCATTTCGTAATTTCAGCCGAGTTTGATAGAAACGGAAATTATATAACGTTGTTATATCTAAATATGTTTGCTGTAATTGTTTTATAGGTTATAAATATGCAATCGAGGTTCTCAAATATCTATTAAAACGCTATTTCGATATTTTCTCCGGTAAAATATACGTTAAGATATATATAACTTTAAACAGACTATATATTTTAACATATATCAATAAATACCGTTTTATTAAGCCTTTATAATACTGTAACTTTGTCGAATACCAACCTGGTAATATTCGTATTTATTATTTTGTTAGCTGCTAAATGATCTAAAGGGGAAATAGATCTAGCTAGGGGTAAGGTATGGAAAATGGCGTCGTAATTAATATAGTTCGCGTCGAAAGCTAACCTAACATCATTGTTATCTTTATGTACGCCCTAACTCTTTGGAAGATCGCTATATAAATTTCGAATACGGTTGCTATATTCCACTTTATTAAACGGCGGTAATAGCATTTTGATAATTGTATTATGTTAGGTAGCACATAAAAGTTATTTATATTTCGAAAATCTGCAAACATTATACGCTTTCCGAAAGTAGTTCTGGCTGATTAGGATTAGAATTGGAAAGAAAGGATGTAAAATATAACAAATGGGGTAAAGTTTGGATACTAAGTAATTTCTGGGGGTATTATTAAGAATAAGAAGGAATATATAAGGTTCTATAGTATATAGATGAAGCCTATAAATAATGATTAAGTTACGAGAAAATGCGAAGGCAATATATATAATCAGAATTTAAATGTATATAATTTAGGATTCTGTAGCTATAAGTATATAAATAGTTAAGCCTATACGGATTGTTAAATATTAACATAAAGACTAACGTTATTCTTTCCTATAACAAAGTAACAACGTATAAAAAAAGAATTAAAACCTTATATAAATTATACGAGATCTTTCCTTGGTTGCAAATTATTTTATATATTTTATAAAATTCTTTTAATTACATATATGTTAGATAAATTCGTTATAATCCATACCGCTTATTTTAACATAACCTACTATTACTTTATATCCCGTATATAGCCTATTTTACCATAACGCGTAAAATCAATTTACCTGTAACGTAATAATTATTAACCTGTTATCTTTTAATCAAGTATTTAAAACCGTTGCTTTAATACTTACCGTTATACATTTTATAATGTCGCAGTGTATGAACAAGTTTAGCGATTCCCTGGAGTCTTTATTCAGGAATCCTGCCGACAATGCATTCGATATACAGCCGGAAAGCTTTAGATTCCCGGTCACGCATGTTAAATACGCTGATAGAACCCCCGAAGAATAACCTAATATATAACCTTAAGGACGGGTAACAAGATTTCAAACCAAAAAACAGCCGGAACTATTACTAGAACCACCCGTAACATAACATAACCTACGGCCTCGTCTTAATTAAAGGAATTTCGTATTAACTAAATAACGTTTAACTATCCTAAGATATAGCACGTTCTTTACAGCAAATGTATATTATGCGTAGCCGATGTCAGATACCAGGTTTATGCTATAAGGCTACATTAATATAGAGGAAAACTGGAAAGCTGTAAATACCCCACGTTCTAACGTTAAGTCGAACGTATATTAATCAGGAATATCTTACGATTAATGATAGTCTTTAAGCTCGTTGGTATCGCTAAAAGCCTGTATCATAAATAGGACTTCGTATCAAAGAAAGGTACGGCACTTATATAAGCATTAAAAGCCAATAGTACCGTTCGGAATATTTTCAATAATAACGCCCAACAGAACAAGATTTACGTTATGGCGGATTATACCGGCCCTACAGGCTATTAAATTGCCAAGCTAGCTACCGACCCTCGATTAATTACGGCTTTCGCACTTTAGCGAAAAGGATACATAAACCGAACATCCTGTAGATAATGCGAAAAAAGGTTTATAAATTTATAGAGCGGGCCGAAAGCCGAAAAAGTACATATTATGTAACCTTTTTTTAAATATTATAATTTACGGGGTTATAAGGGTAATAAATGTACAAGCTACGTATAAAAGCGCAGCGAAAAATATTTATACGCGGTTTTTAAATATTCGGCATTGCTATTCGGTCCGAATAAAAATTTCCAATGGGATTTAAACCCAGATATTACGCCTCGGACGAAACTACTTTTTGGTCCCGATAATATGGAAAGGGTTATTAATGTATAAGTTACAATGGTACGCGAAAAAGGGCAAAACTAAACGAAAAAGTTGCAAAAACTACGTAAAAACGCTGGCTAATAAATCAGCATTACGCGGAATACATAGGCTAATGCGAAATTATGCGATGTATTTAGTTATAAGTAATACGATGTTATTAGTACGTCGGTTTATTTTAATGCGAAAAGTTTACATAATATTAACACGAATAAAACGTATAAAAACGACGTACTTAATCAGGACGCCGCGATATTTTAATTTGTATTAATATTAAAATTATGGTAAAATCCTTATATCGGTTACGACAAAATACAGAAATAAGTAAAAGCTAAAATTTATATTACTACCTCGTTTTCGGCCGACAAATCCTTATTTTCCTTATCTAACGGCGCCGAAGAAAATAACGAACCGTCCTAATTAGAATTATTTGCCGAGTTATCTATAATTTATACCATAAGATCATAACTTTCTTGCGTATATAAAATAGTATAATCGTCTAAAACCAAATTATCCTTAACGAATTCGCTACTGAAAGCCTTTCGGGCAGTTATATTCAGGTTATTTATAAGTTAATTTTCGTCCTTTGTTATATCCAACGAATTAAGCTTATTTTCGTCGTTAGTAATAAGTACGGTATTATTAAAATCGCTAAGTTTAGCTTTTGTAACTTTACAGCTTGCGGCTAAAATTTTCTCGGGTTTCTAGTTAACTTTTTAAGTCTGAGATAAATATCCTTTAACAAACCAAAAACTACGAACTAGAAAATAAACGCGTTTAAGAATTTCGTTACGAAATCTCGAATAACGTAGCACCTATTTCGTGAAAAAGTATAATGGGCATAAAATTCGCGTTATAAGGAAATACGCTACTCAATTAAAAATGAATCTCGGAAAAAGACAAAATTAACCTTATATATATTATTTTTCGCCCGGCGGAGTTCGTTAGTAAGCCAAAGGTTAAAATGTTCGTCCTTTCGATTAAGTGCTTTCTATATTTTCTTCCTAGATTTTGTAAAAGTTAGATTCGACGATAAGATCGAATTAATAAGTACTAGATTTAATATTATAGAACGTAATATCTAGTCGAAATAAGGCATTTTTTTGCCGTAATTGCATTAACCAGCCTTATAAAAAACTGATAATATCAGTATCAGTCGTTTAATATAACTAACGTCGCTGTGTCGTATAACATGCGAAAAGCCAAAATAAAGCTGGGTTTTTTTTAAAGATTTCGAGAATAGCTTTGGAACTTTTTGTCGACAGAAACGGTATCGTTTGACGGTCGGTTATTATCTATAATGGGGTTAAAAAAGTTATCGCTTTACGGAATATTATCCGCATTAAAGATATAGCCAGTTTTATTACTAGCTAACGAAAAAGCTACGTTTAATAAGCTTTAATTAAAACCGCAGAATTTCAAAAGTAATATATATAAATTATATTCCCAAGTTATAAAATGAAATATGTACGAATTACTAAGTAAGTTATTTATGTTATTAGGTAACGTATTATTAGGAAAAAACAAAAAAAGATATTCGTTAAAAAGATCTTTATTTATTAGCGCGTCCTAAGTAGGACCTTGCAATATATTCCTTATTTATTTAACATAAGCAAAATACGTAAAACTTATATTATAGGCAATAATTTGGAACTCGGCGACAGTTAAGCGGAAGGATATATATTCTGTAAATTCGGTAATTTAACCTTTTTAAAAAAGTCCTTCGATTAAGGTAATTTTGGTAGCTCCGTGTCCGCTAAACGCTTCCTTTATTAAAAGTTCGTATCTGACGCGTAACTTTTGCAGAAATAACGCAAATATACGAGTATTATCTATATATAAAATAAAAAGGTCGAATAAATGGAATTTCGGTAATTTCTGATATAATTGTATTATCCCATTAAAAAATTAATGATCCGTTTTTAATGTTGCTTGCGTTATATACACCCTGTTAATATTATTAGGCTAATAGGTACGTATAAATATAAGCAGGAAGTTTATCTGTATATGGAATAAGGTAAGAACCGAAAGAAGTTACCGTTTCCTCTTATATAAATCGGCTGCTTCGGTTTTATTAGCTTGCATTTTCCGGATAGAACTGCTTATTTTTTAATCTTTATAAATAAGATAAAAACGTTTCGAAAACCGATAAGATTTTTTTTTTAAAACCGTATATCTTTTGGAAAATCTTTCGATAAACGTTTAGATACAGTCGATCGTGCCTTTATTTTCGCTAACTGCATCTAACGAAATCGAACGGTATTTATTATACGGTATATATTTTCATTTAGGAGGGCTTAAAAGCTTTTGCTTATTTCGTTTATATAACGTATTGATCAAAATAAGGAATAAATTCCGAATAATCTTAATTACGAATTAATAAAAATATTAGGTAATACCCGATATTGTTGTAACGTTTCGTAAAACCATTTTATTTTTTAATGGTAATTAAAACGGAACATGAATTGCTTTAATTCCTTTTTAAGCATACGGCTATAACGACGGGTAAAGGCAGTAATATGGTTACGCATAACGGAACCGTCTCGAACCGTTATATTACGAATATAATCCTAAATATTGAATTTAATATACCAAAATACGATATTATCTTGTTATACTTAAGCGTAAAACGTAATTTATATTAAATAAAACCTTATTATTACGAAAAGAATAACGCGGTTACTTTAGTTGCCTTTAATAACCGGGTTATATCTTTATTTAACCTATAATAACTTTCGCAAATACCTCGCTCATTTAATATATCGATCCTATCCCGCGATATACTCGTAGATAAAAGAAACCTGCCTAATAAATAGGGCAAATAACTATGGTTAACCTTGGAAACAACCTTAATTATAATAGCTAGGACCATAAAAAAAGAATACGTAAAAACATCCGGTTTATTATCGCGACGAAACCGTTTCGTTTTCCCTTTCGTACTATACGATTGCTACTTTTCCATTAGGTATATAATTACCTGGTTTAAAAGCTTGAACCAGTTAAAAGTTAGCGTTTTTATAAATTGTTTATTTTCGTCCTAAGTAATATGGATTATTTCAACTTCGAATGATGGATGTTCCAGCGGGCGGCGAAATCCAGGCTCTTTTGCGAAAGTTATAAGCTTCCCGTATAGCGTATTATAGTATTTGCTTATGACGGGGTCCTGATTAGTAGGAGTAATAAACTCTTGCCAATTTTCGTACGTTAAAAGTTTATCGCGTATTCGTTTTTCTTTTAACACGTTAATTAATCGATTAATCCGAATGGTCGATCTAAAAGCTTTGCTTAAATTCTTACAAAAAACTTAACTACGAACGAAGTTTTCAAACGTTTTATTGGATTTTTTATGCTGATGCCAGAAGTTTAATGTACGCCTACGTATATTTTGTTCTAAGGGCGTCGCGCGATAGAATTGGGAAAATTCGGATTCGTCGTGTTCGGAAAGTGATAATAAAGACGCGACGGGTTCGGGCTGCAGCTGTTGTACGCGCTGGGGTTTAAAACTGGCAAATAAGTTCTGATTAGGACCAGAGTGGTATTGATGATAAGCCATAATCGTAGTAACCGTATATATATATATATAGCTACAGGAACGTCTTGTTGTAAAGTTATCACGGATTTCGTTTTTTTGAAGACGCAAAAGCACTAAAAGAGCCCCTTTTTCGCAAAACTACAACTTAGGCCTCGCTGGCTCGTTACGGGGATTTGGGATTTGATTGGTAAATTTTTAGCGTTGTGGAGCGGTACTTGAAGGACTTCGAAGAAAATAAAGGACGACCCAGCGGGGCCTGAGCTAGCTGAGGTAAAATAGAGTAAGGAAATTCTTATTAAGCCAAAACTTTAAACAATTTAAAAAGCAGATAAAATTAATAGTTATTACGGCAGCTTTCGATTGGCGGAGAATTACCTTACAAATAAATTCAAAAAAGGAATTGGTTGACCAGGAAGACTTAATAGTCGGAGAAAAGGTGAAATGGAAAACTGTAACCTCGGACCCCACGTAATAAATTACCCTAGCAATGACTAGCGACTTCTAGCTAAACTGGCGATATATAGACATTAAGAACAGATTAACAAAAATAAATATAATAATAATATTGGCCTTATAAAAAATTTTGGCTTTTCTAGCGTAATATATAACATTCGTGAGATATAATTTGCGGTTACAGAAATATAATATTATATATAAACCTTGTAAAATTTTTAACGTTTATAATAATTTAAAAAATACTATTTACTTTGTATATATTATAAAACTTAAAATATAACATATTTGTACCAGACATTTTGATTTAAGTATAAATCAAATATAGTAAAAACGTTATATCTTAACCTAAAGAATATCATAATAACAATATAAAATATTTATAACGTGCTACCCCACTTCCTCGAACACACCACCTCCTCGGACACTTGCCTGCTACGCTTTAACAACTACTTAAATAACTTAACCACAACATGTCAAATTGATTCCAATCAATCGTATTCTCTTTCGCTAATCGTATCTACAGCTTCTAGATAAGTGCAAGCATTATATCAAGGTTTGTTACGGACGCCAAATTACTATTCGTTCCTGCCAACATGCCGGCAACCGACCAACGCCCAACGCGTCCAAGTTAATATTTTCCCTATTTCGTACGACCCAAAGCCGACCGATTAGATAACTATTCTCGACCGAATCCTTAACCCAAATACGCGAGCATTTCTTGTCCGGCTTTAATACGTTAAAGATATACGTCGGAGAACGTGTTATAGGACGCGTTGGAAGCGCGTTGGAAGCGCGTTGGAGGGTATAGGGGTCCGTGCGGGGCGTTTCGCGAGGCGTCTCGCGGAGCGTGTAGCAGGGCGTATGGCATGTCATGTCGGGCTTGATTTCGCAATAACTTGAAACCTACGTAATTACACGATTAAAACAAACGTTTCCCAGAAAGATGAATACTTGCTATATAGGATTAACAAGGTTTTTTTAGCCAGCAGAAAGGTTGTAGCAAAGAATTGCTATTAATAGCTGCTGAAGTTAATCGGTTGCGGTCGTCTTAAAAGAAAGAATGGTTACCTGGCGTCCGCAATAGGCCTTGATATACTGTATTCACTTATTCAGAAGCTGTAGATACAGTTAGCAAAGAAATATTCGATTAATTGGAGTTGATTCGAGGTGTTGTGGTCGAGTTATTGGGATTAGTTGTTAGGAGGTGCCAAAAAGTGTCCGAGGAGGTGGTGTGTCCGAGGAGGTGGTGTGTCCGAGGAGGTGTTGTGGGACGTTATTTTAAATTTTAAATTCTACATAGTATTGTTATATCTTAAAATAAATATAAAAAGATATTGAGACGCAGTTGCTAGTTAATACAAAAATGCCTCAAATGTGTATTAGGTATTAAAATATATATAAAAGGCTTTACTACATCTAATATATATACTTTGTTTAAATTTACAAAATTTGCCTCTGTATTAATTAAGTTAATACAAGTTATATTAATTACATATTTTATAGGAAATACTTAAAATTCGATTTAAAAAAATAGTATTAGTACTTAATTTTTATTATGTTATATAATACAATTTAAGTTTTCTATTCTTTTAAATCAAAGTTTCTTTAAACCAAATAATAGCTTTATAATATATCGGGTTTTTATCTAATCTTATTTTCTTCACCATGCTTTCCAGATAAGTAGTTATTTTCTTTATTACGCGTTTTTATACATTATTAATTTTTTGAATGTATCAATATTAACTAATGTGTTATTACCGTTTTTAGACATAAAAATGCGGCTAAGAAGTTTCAAAAATTAATTATATCCTTTGATAATAGGGCTCAATTCTCTAACAATTTGCTTTTTAGCTTCTAGTAATTTTCGCACTACGAAAAATAAAGATGTTTATATAATACGATAAAGTTTGAGGTTGGATAATACGAAATCTTTATAGGGTTTCATTTTAACATATTTGATAATTTATAACTACCGATTAAGAGCTTAAATAAATGCTCACTCTATGTACATCTATTACTTCTCTTCTTATTTGTTTTAATTTGTCTATTATGTGTATAGCTTTTATATATTATATCTGAATTATACAGTTAATCTAGTGCTATATAGTATAAAAGTACTTTCTGCATATACGCTGTTCAATGCTGATCTAATTGCATCTATTTCTTTTATTATGAACTTTTTTGCTGATTTGTTATTAGCTTTTATATATCACGTGTTTAGGTGGAAATCGCTATTCATTGCTATGGTAATTCATTAGGTGGGGTCCGAGGTTAGCTTCAGGAAGCGATAAAGAATAACAGTTAACGCCGTAACTGCGTTAAGGCGATAAAGGGGTGTCAGCTAGCAGGAGTTGCGCTATCACCCTATATACGGAAAGGCTCCGTCTGATCGGAACATATAGGTCCCGTGGCTAGGCTCCATAAAACAGGAGTGCGCGTTCGAGACCACCTGCAACTAGTCATCGAATACAACGCAACTGATGTCCTCTGTATCTGCCAAAAGTTGATGATATAGTAACGACGTGCCGAACGGACCCCCTGTTTCGGGCAACTAACTCTCGGTCGTCACTGGCTTTTAGGGCAACTTGGGATTTAATTGGTTAATTTTTAGCGTGATAAAGCAGTAAATATCGAAAACAAGCGAGTGAGGCGTAGGCCAGCGGAAGAAAACCTTAAACTGCCAAACAAGAATAACTTCTCAGGCTGACCTCTCTAAGGCCCTAGCTAGAAGAAGACAGCTGCGAATCCGCCTTAAATACACACAAAAACAGCCGCAGCCGAAAGAGAACCGAACTAGAACGCATAAAGTAATTTCCACAAAGGCTTGGCTGGGGGACCTAGCCTTTAGCTGAGGTCTTCCACGGGTTTTTCAAAGCTTTTCATCGCCCACCTTAAGAGGACTCTCTTAAGGTCATGAGTTTGATGTGTTATTCGCACCGCCGGGTTTACTGGCTTGGAGTTCCTTCAGTTGTTTACTAAGCAGGTTTAAAAGGTTGTTCAATCGACCAGCTCGGTTATCCGGAATATTGGAGTCCGCCGCCTGCTTCGCAAACTTGACAGCCTCGTCAAGATCTTCCTTCTTGTGGTGTTTGTCATATCGTTTACCAAGCAGGTTTGCAAGGTTGTTGCATCGACCAGGTAGCTTCGGATCATTTGGATCTAGGCCTTCTACTGCCTCCCTCGCAAAGCTGATAGCATCTTCAAGGTCGGCATCCGCATTAGTCCGTTGAAATTGTTTACAAAACTGGTTTGCAAGGCTGCTCGAATACCGGGCTCGCTCAGGAGTGTTTTTCCCGAGTGTCGTTACTTCGTCTTTCGCCTTGTCGAGATAACTCTTGATGTCTTGTTCAAGGTTTCCCGCATCGTTGGAACCGGAGTCGGACATTGAATTAGTCCGTTCAAATCGTCTGCTAAGCCGCCTTTGAGGATTTTTGAATTGTCAAATTGTATTCGAAGAGCTTGAAGTGGTAAGATAATCCATATATTCAAACGTGTAAAACCTAGCCTTTCCTTTGTTCTTGGAAGAAATTGGAGAGAAACCGCTGATATATATAAAATTCTGCGACCCCCGCATTGAACTTTAGGCTGGGCTCTGGGCTAATCGTCGGTTGCAACCTAACACACCTGACATTAACCCACTGGTTACGTCAGTTCTAGTACGCAAGGGTATGTTCTATTAGTTTCCCCACCAGGCCCACGAAATACTGGAATTGTCTAGAATGCCAATCACCATATAACTTGTATGCAGAGTAACATCATCAAACCATTCTACTCTTTCCCACTATTATTATAACAGCGTTTAATCTGATGCCATTGTGAGAACGATAAGTCAAGCAAAAAGATCTGGGCTGTTATGAGCGTTGCTGAAGCCAATCCGCCACCTGAAGCGTGGACGAAGTGGGATGGAAGATGTTGTTTCTTGATATAACGGATATGAGCATCCAAAACTATTGTAATTGGCTTTCGTACGGCTCCAAAGATAGTATGGAGTTCAAGGTGGAATTGCAAATTTGAAGTGACGATGAATTGCTGGGGTATATTCCCATACAAGCTACATACGTTCTACATTATAATTTCAAAATGAAAATATTGGGTCGAGCGGGTCCAGTGACAGAAAATACCCCTGCGTACTGTAGCTCAGGCCTCTCTGGGTACTCCCATTGCGAACCAGAGTGTCCTAGCCCCACTTAGGTTCCGAATCACACACCTTTTTTTGTATGCGTCCTTTTATAACGCTTGTAGCCCTTCGACAACAACACAATAGCAGCCATAATAACAGAAAACGAAGCTCTCGCAATTGCTTTTTATGCGTGATCTTATTGTTGATGGCTTCTTTAACTTCTGCTTCTGCTTTGCGTTCCGTACTGTGAAAACCTGGCCAACCTTTGCCTCACTAAAATCAGGCCCCAATTTTGATGTTGGGGCTGCGCCTGCAGCGCAGCCGTAGCTAGCGCTTTTGATCAAGAAGTAGCTACAAGGGTTAGATGTATCAACTAAGCCTTTTTAAGCACACGGCACACAAAAACAACAAAACCTCAAAAATAGGGCCTGATAGCAAGTGGTGATTTTTTTGCCTTATTTGCAACGTTCCTAAACAAATTCGTAAAAGTCATCATCGTCAACTTTCTCAGTATAAATTAGTGACGAAGTCGCCATCGTTATAACTTACATAACTTAACGCAAAATTAAAATCTTTGTCTTTTGATACTATTCCGGGCCTGATTAGCGTAAAATAAAAACCGTTATAGAGAAAATGGGCCAAAATTCTTTTTGCAACGTATTACAACTCTTTATCCTTTTACCGCCAGCATAATAACGATATAACTTTATAAGCCAAAATAATAATATATAAGGCTTAAGATCGTTTGTAACAAGTTCCGGGGTTTATTTTTTTTTCTAATCAGCCAAATACGCGTAGCGTAATTAAAGGTTTAAGGTAAATAACTTAAACTTTCGAAAACCTAACCCTTTAAAACGAATCCTTTATCCTTATACGATGGCTTTACCGGTCTTTTGCCGATACAGACGTAATTACCCTATACGATAACGTTAAATGCACAGCAGATAACGTTACCGAAATTTTGCGCCGTCGGTTTGTTCGCCTTATATTAAGCGTTATACTTAGCGGGTAAGGCCGTATTTTACGGAAGGAACAAATAAATACGGTATATAAATTGGTTTTCGGAAAGCTTAATATCTTTTTCGTTATTAAAACGAGCTTTAAAAAGTCTCTAATTATATAAACTTTCTTTTAATAACCGGTTTAATTATTATTTAAATCGTATCTCTGGTTAAGTTAACCGAAAAAAAAAACGAATTTCTGTGTTAATAGTATTATATTTTGCTTTGACCTTAATAACCGCGGAAACGAAAAAGTTCGATCGAGAAATGTTTGAACGTATAGTTACCGGATAGCATAGTTATATTATTTCTGATCCCACACAATTATTAAGCGATTAATTCTAAATTACTAGATTAAATTTTGTTTTCGAACGCTCATATAGCTTAGTTGTTATTAACGAAGGATATCTGTTATCGAAATGGAGAAATTTCCGGCGTGGACATGTTAATATCCGCAATTTACATTTTATTTTCCCTGATTACATATATTAAGTTACGTATACGATAACCGTTAACAGTAATATAAAGAGAAAAATTGCGAAATATGGAGTCTTTAATGAAGCTGGAAGTTTAACTAAATATAGTTATTAGGTAAAGGTCCGGCGTTTTAATATTGAGCGCCCTGAAATCGATATTGTTATTTTTCTTATATCCAAAAGTTAACGTTCGAAATAGGCGTATTTAAATTTTTTGCTAGTTAATGTACCCGAACTATTAATTAATATCCTTTAAGTCAGCTTAATAAGTTACGTACTATTATTTAAATTATTATTTATATTAATAACCGCACGAAAACTATAAACATCCGAAATTACTTAATTAGAATTATCGTAAACCGGGGGTATTTATCGAAGGTTGTAAAAGAGGTTAACGTACCAGATAAGCGAGCGAGCCGGACAAGCGAGCGAGCCGTTTTTGGGCACTCCGCAACAATGCACCGCAATAACTTAACCACAACACATTAAATCAATTCAAATCAATCGAATGCTTGTTTACAAACTATATCTCCAGCTTCTTTCCAAGTATACACATTATATCAAGGCTTGTTACGGACGCCATAATGCCATTGCTTCATCCCAACCCGTATACGACCGACTATCTTCAGCAGCTGCTAACAGTATCCTATTACCACTAATTTTCTGCTGGCTAAAAGACCTCGTTTATTCTATATAGCAAGTATTTCTCTTTCTGGAAAACGTTTGTTCTAATCGTGTAATTACGTAGGTTTCGAGTTATTGCAAAATCAAGTCCGATACGCCCTGCCATACGCCCCGCGAGACGCCCTACACGGACCCCCCAACATGCCCCTCCAAAGCGCTCCCAACGCGCTCCTAACGCGTCCTATAACAAGTTCTCCGCCGTATATCTTCAACATATTGAAGCCGGATAAGAAATGCTCGCGTATCTGGGTTAAGGATTTAGTTTAGAATAGTTATCTAGTCGATAGGCTTTAGTTCTTGCGAAATGGGGTTAATATTAGCTTGGACGCGTTGGGGGATGCTCGGTCGCAGGCGGGTTAGGAGGAAGAAATAGCAACATGGCATTCGCAACAAGCCTTGATATAATAAGCATACTTGGAAAGAAGCTGGAGATATAGTTAATAAATAAGCATTTGATTGATTTAAGTTGATTTGATGTGTTGTGGTTGAGTTATTAAGGTGCATTGCGGAGTGCCCAAAAATGGCTCGCTCGCTTATCTGATACGTTATTAAGTTTTATAACTCCGAAGTGCTTTACGGAAACCAAGTTCGTATATACGACAAACTAAAAGAGTTTAACGGTTTTATCCGTATCGCAATATTTACCGTTAATTTTGGATTAAATATAGATATCTCGGATATTAATCGAATAATATAATATAAAATACCGAAAAGCTTTTCGATAAAGCACTTGTGGCAACGATTTAATCGAACAGTTCGTAGTTATAAATGATTAAACATAATTAGTTATAGATAAGCTATATTATATATATCTTATTAGGTATTCGATTTATCTCTTTCACAGCTCCTATCTACGTCGATTCTTGTCGAAATTCTGGACGGTTTTCGCAATCCGAAGCAGCCGGGGAAACTATGGTTCGTAGTTTTCTATACATCGTTCCCAAATCCGAACGTCGAAGTTGTTAAGCCGGTTACTGTCTTCCCTTTCCAGTTTCGCCAATAGTTCCGTTATAATTGTTATATTCTTCGGCATATAATTTTGCACAAATCGATTAGCGTTATTTTTTCGAATCAAATCGTATCCGAAAATTACAAGTCGAAGTCGATCTTTTTGAGAAAAATGTTTTGCGTCGACAGCAGTATCGATAATTTTAGCTCGTCTGGTAATTTCGTGGGACTTGTGTACCGTTAATAAAACGATTTCTGTGGAAATCCTGCGGTTCCTGATTACCGGTATCGCATATTCGGACTTGCGCGGTATGTTGTCTTAGGTAATTCGAGAAGCTGTGGGAACGATCGGATAAGACTGGCGAGGGCTTGGAAAGATGCCAGCCTTTTATCCGCAGTTAAGGTTTACCGTTAAGGTTTGCCTTTAAGGTTTGCCTTTAAGGTTCATCCTTAAAGTTTACCGTTAAGGTTTATCCTCAGGGTTTACCGCGCAAAGCTTAATATTCCCTGAGTTATATTGTCTGACGCTGCCGAACTGTGGAGCCAGCGAGCATAAGGTTTATCAGGGTCGAAGCTTATCGGCGACTACGCATCCGTCGGCTCCAAAGTGAGGCTTTATGAGATTGAGGTATCAATCTATCCTAACCGTAAAACCCATTGATTAGTCATCGTGTTCGAAAACACTCAGTATAGTATTTATCGTGCAAATTACAACGTGGAATGATTTTCTGTAGATTTGGGTCAGCCTGGAAAATAAGGCTTGAACCCATTCGACCTTGCATAAAAATAACTAAAAGCCGGTACATTAAAGGCGGTTATTTAGAAAATAATCGAATCTTGGTATAAACGACGGACAAACAAATTCTTTTTTGCGCGGTCGTTTCCGCTCGGCGGTAAAGAAACAAAATAAATGTTTATTTTTGTTTAATAAGTTTCAAAATAAGCCGAACGAGGTTAAAGGTTTTTATTCGATCTTAAATACCGTCGGATTGGTTAAAACGGTTCCCGAGTTCGATAAATAGCAATATTAAACGTTTTAAAAAATTGCCGTTTTTTGCGTTATATTTCATTTATGAAAAAAACCGTACTCTTTATTTTACAGTAAGCACGGGAAACTTTTTGCAAACGGCGGAATTCGCTTAATCTAAAACAATGGCGCTACACCCTTATACCTCGGACCGATTTATACAGGTTACGGACGATTACCGGGTTATAAGCTCGATAAATATCGGAAAAAATCGCAAGACCCCCGTAAGCCGCATATATTTTTCATTAAAATATATTATATATAGCCGCTCAGTTCGAACTAGCAACTAAAAACTTAACAGCAATTCCAGTAATTTAGATATTAACTCAGTATGCAGTTTATACGCCTTTGTATTTCGGAGTTGCAACCCCGGTAATCGTAACGCCTATACCCGTATACATAATTTGCGATATATTAGATAATCTTAATTAAGAACCTGCGACGTTCCCGTTATTCGTAACGTCGACCCAAAGCTTACCGTTTTTTAATATATTTAATTTCCAGCTTTACTCTCGTTACCGTACTTACATTCGTTTAATTCGTTTACTTTTACATCGTTACTGGAATCGCAGGCTTTACCAGAAAGTAATGATACGTAGCTTAACGTTACGAATAATATGTCGAAAAATGGAGGCGATATAGCAGTCATTATTATAGTCGGAAAATCGCGCGCTAAAAGCAAACGGGATTTATCCGACTATCGTAGTAATTACGATATTAAGTTAAAAATTAGCAAACTAAACTCGGCCGATTTTAATGAAAGCTGATAACGAAAAACGTATTCTGCTTCAAAATAAAGTTACGGTCGTAGGGTACGATAAATGTAAATATTTACGTAATATCGATTAACGTTACTAATTTAAGAAAATATTATGATATTAAATTACTTCCAGCTTTCCGGAATAGGTTTTAACTGGGTCCTGGAACGTTATATATCTGCTTATGTCGCTGATAGGTAAAGCATACTAAAGCCGAAACGGACGTTATAACTTTTCGCGGTTTTTAACAGTATATTTTCGAATTTGCTAAAGTATAAAACGTTATAGGTATATTTCGCCAGCTTACATAAGTTCTTATAAGATATTAGCGTCGTTTAAAAATCCGAAATAGTATCCCTTTTATATTGGAATAATTTAGTCGCGTAAAAAAGCAGTTAAATAATGCGAACGAGGTTATTAACGCAGGTTTTATTTATAATATTTATTTTACTAATCTTAAATTCGTTAAGTATTATATAAATATTAATTTCTTTTCATCCGAACTAACTGTACGTTATTAAGGATTTTTAATACACCTTTTAAATTAGGGAAATTAACGAACTTTAATATTACCTAACGTACTACACCAGTGAGCGAGACACACCAATGAGCGAGACACTTTTTGGCACCTCGCAACAATCAATCCAAATAACTCAACCACAACACCTCAAATCAACTCAAATCAATTGAATACTTCTCTGCTAACTGTATCTACAGCTTTTCGACGAGTGCACGCATTATATCAAGGCTCGTTGCGGACGCCATGTTGCCATTTCTGCCTCCCAACCTGCCTACGACCGACTACCCCCCGACGCGTCCAAGCCAATATCACCTCCATTCCGCAAGAACTAAAGCCGACCGACTAGATAACTATTCTCGACCGAATCCTTAACCTAAATACGCGAGCATTTCTTATCCGGCTTCAATACGTTGAAGATATACGTCGGAGAACGTGTTATAGGACGGGTTGGAAGCGCGTTGGAGGGCGTGTTGGGGGGTCCGTGCGGGGCGTCTTGCGGGGCGTCTCGCGGGGCGTATGGCAGGGCGTATGGCAGGGCGTATCGGACTTGATTTTGCAATAACTCGAGACCTACGCAATTACACGATTAAAACAAACGTTTCTCAGAAAGATGAATACTTGCTATATAGGATGAACGAGTTCTTTTAGCCAGCAGAAAGGTCGTGGCAAAGGATTGCTGTTAACAGCTGCTGAAGTTGGTCGGTTGCGGGCGGGTTAGGAGGAAGGAATGGCAATATGGCGTCCGCAACGAGCCTTGATATAATGCGTGCACTCGTCGAGAAGCTGTAGATACAGTTAGCAGAGAAGTATTCAATTGATTTGAGTTGATTTGAGGTGTTGTGGTTAAGTTATTTGGATTGATTGTTGCGAGGTGCCAAAAAGTGTCTCGCTTACTGGTGTGGCACGTTATTCTTATTTGTAATTTATCGCGGTTTTTAATAATTTATCTTTTTTAATATATATTTCTTGATCTATATCGCCGAAATAGAATTTTTTAAATCCCATTTTCCGGTTCTTTTTTTTTGAAATTTGTTGTCTTAAGTTTTGAAATATTTCCATTTATTTTAATCTTTAAGATACCTTGGTTTCGGTCGATTAGCTAGTATAGAGGATCGAATATACGGGTAAATAAATAACGTAAATAATTTTTCACTAATATTAAAAATTTGTTATCTTTTCGCTATTAGTATAACTGTTCCGATGTTCGCTTTTTTTTAGATACTAGCTTAAAATGTTTAGGATCCCGGCTTTGTAATAGATCCGGAGCCTTTATGGTTTGTAATTTTGTTTTTCTGGGCCCGTAAGTAGTATCCTTTGGAGCCGGCTTTTGGACAGCCTTTTTTAAGAACAGCTGCGTACGTTGTCACCTTTTTGCTAGGGATTTCGATGGTTATAATATTTTCCCAGTAGATGTTTTAGGGTCCTGATTAGCATTTACGGGTCTCTATTACTTATTTCGTCGCTGTTTAGATGGGGATTTCGGTAGTTGTAAGTTGCTTCCCTCGTGTGCTTTTCCCGGGCCTTCGGATATATTTGTTAACGTTAGGTGCCCGGAAATAGGGTTTACTGGTATTCCCGAATGCGGCTTTTAAAATTTTTTTTTCCGACCCGTTTGGCGTAAAAGCGTATAAGGTTTTTGTTGCTTGGTATTGCGCTTTTTTTTTCGGTTTAGCTCGTGTTTCGAATAGGTTTCGGAATTTTATATCGGAATTTTATATAGGTACGGACATATTCGGATACGGTGGTTAGCTACCAAAGTTCTTGCTATTAGCATTTACTATGTTTCGATACCTAAGTATCCAGTTATTAAATATAGTTATATGATTGCCAGCTAACTGCCTATATTCGCGGACTTTCTTTTCGCTTAGCATTATAAAGATAATGTCTATGTAGTATATATTATAAGATGTATTACGGTTTTATTCTTTTAATCGCGATCATATAACTGTTATATTCCTGGTATTATTTATATTATGCAAATTCTTATCGATCAGAAATGCCTAGAAACGTTAAGTAACCCGGTTTATATAGGCTTTTAGACAATATGCGTTGGTTAAATTTATGATATAAACGATATGTACATTGCAGTTTCAAAGATTTGCCATCTAGTAACGTACCACACAAGCTCGCGGCCCAAACAAGCTCGCGGACCGTTTTTGAGTACTTTGCAACAACGAACACAAATAACTCAACCACCATATATCGCAATCATTTAAATCAATCGTAATCTCTTTTATTATACGCATCTACAGCTTTTTAATAAGTGCACGCATTATACCAAGGGTTGTTGCGGACGTCATATTGCCATTCCTCCCTCCTAACCTGCCCGCGACTAACTATTTCCTAACGCGTTTAAGCTAATATTACCTTTATTTCGTACGACTCAAAGCCGACCGACAAGATAACTATTCTCGACCGAATCCTTAACCCAAATACACAAGTATTTCTTGTCCGGCTTTAATACGTTGAAGATATACATCGGAGAACGTGTTATAGGACTCGTTGGGAACGGGTTAGAAGCGCGTTAGGAGCGGGTTGGGGGGCATGGGGGGTCCGTGCGGGGCGTTTCGCGGGGCGTCTCGCGGAGCGTATGGCAGGGCGTGTCGGACTTGATTTTATAATAACTCGAGACCTACGCAATTATACGATTAAAACAGACGTTTCCCAGAAAGAGGAATACTTGCTATATAGGATAAACAAGGCTTTTTAGCCAGCAGAAAGGTTGTGGCAAGGAATTGGTGCTAATAGCTGCTGCAGTTAGTCGGTTGCGGGCTGGCTAGCAGGAAGGAATGGCAATATGGCGTCCGCAACAAGCTTTGATATAATGCGTGCACTTGTCCAGAAGCTGTAGATACGGTCGACGCAAGATACTACGAATGATTGGAATCAATTTGATGTATTGTGGTTGAGTAATTTGAGTGTGTTGATGCGAAGTACCCAAAAACGGTCCACGAGCTTGTGTAATACGTTAATTTATATTTGTTTGTTTATTAATTTTACGGAGGTATTTTAGTATAATAAAGAAAACGACTAAAGTTGAATGCCATTTTATAATTTCGTCCGGGTTTAATGGGAACGGGTATTATAAGGCGTTGTTATATATAAATACGTTTGCTATAATCGTTTTATAGGTTATATATCTGTAATTAAAAGTTTTAAATATTTATTACAGTATTGTTCCGATATTATCGCTGGTAAAATTTGCGTCAAGGTGTATATAATGTTACGCAAATTATGCTTTTTTGCATATTTCAAAAAATCGAATTTTATTAAATCTTTATATGATTATAACTTTTTCTAATACCACTTTGTCGTTCTTCGGATTTAGTATTTTTTTGGCTGCTAAAGGGTTTAAGGGAGAGGTGTATTTAGCTGAAGGTAAGGTATAGAAAATGGCGCTGTAATTGATATAGTTCGCGTTAAAAGCTAACCTGGAAGCATTTTTAATTTTATATACGCCTTAATTTCTTGGGAAATCGCTATATAGATTTTGGATACGGTTGCCATATTTTACTCTTTTAAACGGTGGTAGTATTATTTTGATAACTGTATTAGGTTAGGTAATATATAGAAGTTATTTATATTTAGAAAATTTCATAAATATTATAAGCTTATCGAGAATACTTTGAGTTAATTTGGACTAATATTAAAAAAAAAGGGTGTGGGATATAATAAATAAGGTAAAATTTATATGCAAGGTAGTTTTTAAAAGTATTATTAGGAATAAAAAGCAATATATAAGGTTTTATGAAATATACATAAAACTTATAAATAATTAATAACTTACAAAATATCTAAAAGTAATAAATATATTTAGGATTAAAATGTAACGTCCCACACATATGAGCGAGACACTATTTAGTACTTCCCAGCAACACACCCAGATAACTCCACTACAACATATCAAATTAATTTAAATTAATCGAATGCTTCTTTGCTAACTATATCAAAGCTTGTTGCGGACGCCATATTGCCATTCCTTCCTGCCAACCCGGCCCAACCGACCAGCGCCCAACGCGTCCATGTTAATATTTCCTCCATTTCGTCCGACCCAAAGCCGACCGACTATATAACTATTCTCATCCGAATTCTTAACCCAGATACGTCAGCATTTCTTGTCCGGCTTTAATACGTTAAAGATAGACGTCGGAGAACGTGTTATAGGATGCGTTAAAAGGGCGTTGGGAACGCGTTGGGGGGCATGGGGGGTCCGTGCGGGGCGTCTCGCGGAACGTGTAGCAGGGCGTGTAGTAGATAGTGTGGAAGGGCGTATCGGGCTTGGTTTCGCAATAACTTGGAACCTACGCAATTAGATAATTAAAACAAATGTTTTCCAGAAATATGAATACTTGCTATATAGGATAAACAAGGTTTTTTAGCCAGCAGAAAAGTTGTAGCAAGGAATTGCTGTTAATAGCTTGCCGAAGTTGGTCGGTTGCGGGCGGGTTAGCAGGAAGGAATAGCAATATGGCGTCGGCAACAAGCTTTGATATAATACGTGCACTCGTCGAGAGGCTGTGGACAATGCTAGCAACGAAACATTCGATTGATTTAAGTTGATTTGAGGTGTTACGGTTGAGTTATTTCGGTGTATTGCTGAGAAGTACCAAAAAGTGTCTCACTTATATGCGTAGGACGTTATATAATTTAAAATTATGTTATTGCAAGTATGTAAATAGTTGGGCTTATATAGGTTATTGAATATTAATTTAAGAGCTAGCGTTGCTTTTTTTATAATAAAGTAATAACGTATAAGAAAGGAATTAAAATCCTCTGTAAATTATACGAAATTTATCTTTTATTATAAATTATTTAATGTAATTTATTGAATTCCTTTAATTGAATGCATATTAAATAAAATCGTTATAAATTATACTGCTTCAGGTGCTGTACCAGTGAGCGACATACACTATTAACCGAGACACTTTTTTAGCTATTCCAATTATATATCTTCAATTGCCCATTTCTTAATAATCAAAATATGGAGCGCCTTACCAAAGAAGCGAGAATGAACCTTGCCATTCAGGCTAAAAAACGAGACCCGAAACTTAGTTACAAGAGGTTTGATGTTATTTATGAAGTTTTATCTTTTACCTTAGCATACCGTTCTACCGGTAGACGCGCCCGAACCGATACTGCCCTTAATTCGCAGAAATTGAGGCGACCGAAAGAAATCGATTGTCGACCGAATCCTTAACCTAGATACGTGAGCGTTTCCTGTCCGGCTTTAACAGGTTGAAGATATGGCCAATTTATTGCTTGCCCAACGCGTTGCGGCCCGCGTCAGGGTTAACTGGGTGTCGAGATTTGTTAGACGGCAAAAAAAACTCCAAACGCGTTTAAATCGGAAGATCGATTATTAATAGATCTTATCCGAATAATTAAAAACATTTCGCAAGTAGTTCGAACTTGTTCGGGCTACAATCGCAAAGTACGGCATTACAGAAAAGGATATTTACAACTTCGACGAAATTGAATTTTTGATAAGTTTTTTCATAATAACGGGCATGGTAATTACTAATGACGAAAAGCGTAAAAGATTTAGATAAGTATAACAAGGGAATAAAGAATGGGTTATAATTATCTAAGCTATTAATTTCTAAGGTTGGGTTATGCGAAACGATAACATTACGCTTTAGCAGATACGCCACCTTCTTAACGAGTGGTTTATATCTTGAAGGATTAGATGAGAGGTTTTTAAGTTCTTTAGATTACACGTTAAGTCGCATTTACGAAACGCGCTTAAGTTCAAAAACGTTTTCCAAGACTCTAAGGGGCCGTTCTATTCGTGACTAAGTAAGTTGTTTCGCAGAAATAGTGGCTAGATGTCGGATATAGGAGACATCAGTTGTGTTGTCTTGATGACTAGTTGCAGGTGCTTTAAATCGCTTACTGCAGTTTATATGGAGACTAGCTACGGAACATATGAGTTCCGATCAGAGGGAGCCTTTCCGTATATGGGGGTGCTAGCGTACCCCCTGCTAGCTAATACATCCCCTTAACGCCTTGACGCAGTTACGGCGTTGCGTTACACCTATTACTCCCTAAAGCTACAGCTTTCCATTCCACCTTTCCTCCGGCGATTGATTCCTCCTAATTAGCGAATTCCTCCTTTAAAATTATTCGCAGGGTATTTTTCCGCCGTTCGAAGGCTTCCGTAATGTCCATTAATCCTAACTACTTTTTAAAGTGTTTAAAGGGTTTACGTAACAGGGCTTTAGTTAATCCATCAGCTAGTATGTTTCTCGTAAGCGTATAATCTATTTTGATAAAGTTCTTTCCTACGGTTTTTCGTAAGCAGTAGTTATGTATATCTATATACCGCAGTTTTGTTTGTAACAGGGCAACGTCGGCGTTAATAAGCTGTATAGTTTGTTAATTGTTATACCATATATTTAACGGTTTTGTATTTAGGTTAATTCCAAACTTTTTAATTAATCGAAAGCTAAATAAGGCCTTTTTTACGGCCTGCGTAAAGGACAATAATTTCACTTTTGTTGTAAAAGTAGTTATTATATCTTGCTTATTCGCCCGCTATTTTATTACTCCTTTAAATAGCTTTATAATGTACGTTTAGGAATTTTTTCGATCGATCGTATTGTTTACAAAGGAAACGTTACTTTAGGTATTTAATAAATCTTTACCCTCGAATTATAACGTTAAAGTTTTGGTTCCGATTAGGTATAATATAATTCGATTAGCAGTTTTGTAATGTACGTTGTTAGGGTTTAGGTTAAATCGGGTAAGTCGGAATACCGGAAATAATATATCAGGTCGTATATTAATTGCGACGTATAGGATAGAACCGATTTTTTTTGGTATTTATTAACGGAACCTGGATGGGCCAAATCAGGATTCGGCAGTAATTCGACGCTTGTTATTGGCGTATCTGGAAGGCTATTTAAACTTTTCTTTGGGATTAAGTTAATTAGCTTATTTATAAAGTTTGATTAAGATAGTTAAATTTTTCCGTTAACCCTGTTTCTGATTATTTCGATACCGAAAAACTATTATAGGTCCTTACCCTTTATAAAGGTATACCGTTCCCGTATTTGTTGGATTAACTGATCGGCGAAGCCTTTATCGTTTTTGCGGTACGTTGTAATAATATCATTTATAAAGAAAAAGATAAGTACCCCTTAACGAATAAAATAGTAAGGTTCGTAAAAAACAGGGTTAAGCCTTAGCTTTTTAAGTATCTTAATAAAGTCCTTTTGTTATAGCCAAGGTAATTCCCTTAATTCGTATAATACCTTCCTGATTAAGAAAATCTTCTTACGTTGAAGGTATTTTAAGGGCGTTTTTATGTACATTTTATAAGGCAAATTCGTATTAATAAAGGCGTTTATAGCGTTATACTGCTAAAGCTTTAGGTTAAACCTAGCCGCGATAACGATTAGGGTTCGAAACGACCTTCCAGCGAATATGGATACGTATATATCGCTACAAGCGTTTTTTAGCTATTAATCGCTTCGTACGACGAAACGGGCCTTGCATTTTTATAACCAGTTATGCTTATCGAACTTGTAAACGTATACTGAAATGGTGCAGGGTGCCGGGCTAGGGGACATGGCTTGGGTGATCAGTTAGTCAGCTTTACAGGTGTATTTTTAGGAGCTTTTTCCGCCGGGCGCAACCCCGAGATATGTTTATCTATCGATTATCAGTTATACACATATATATACTCATGTTTATCCTAGAGTCCGGTTTAATACGGACCTAAATATAGTGTTTTGTTTGCTTTTATTACTGCTGCATTCGGTTATTTTATCGTAATACCGCCCTTAAAGATGTTTTGGTCGGAACTGAGTTTTCCCGTTCTAATTTAAATGGTTGCTAAGAAAAGGATACTGGCTTTTGTTAGCTGCCGACGGACCTTAATTTCCGATTAACAAGTTGGAAGGAACGGAAAGGACGAAGTTTTGATTAAATGTATCTGGATTCGAATACGATTACGATAATAGCTATAGATACGATAACTTAAACGGTATGTAATTAATAACCGCGATTATAATAAAAATGCAACCTTTTGCATGATTAATAAAAGAAAGCTGTTAAATTAAAGCTTTATTACGAAAATAGCTTTATTCGGACGACAGTTAAGAAGTACGAGCGTACAGGCAACCGGTTTTAAAGCATAAATTAATTACCCAAGTTTTAAACCGATTACGTAATAGGATAAATATAAAATTTAATTAATAAGGGTTGAAAAAGTTAAGATTACGTCGCTGGCGACGTAGCTATTAGGATTTGGATTAATTAAAATAAATGCAGCGACGATAAGATTAACAATATGGATAAAATAACGAATACGAGTAGAAAAAGGAATAAAGTTATAAAGTTATTTATTTTGTATGCGAAAGGAAAGTATCGAAAAAAGAATAACGTTTTTTAATATAATGCAGGAATTAAGAAAAAGACGTTATAAGATATATTTTGGATTTTTTTGGCGTTGATCGGATAGTATTTAATTTGGTTATTGTTAGGCGGTATTATTCGGGATTTACTTTTTTTGTTAAACTTTAATGTTGTAACGTTTAAGTTAGTAATAGAGGTATTAATTAGTAAATTGGAAAAGGTGCGATTAGATGACCAGCGACGTAGCGACGATTAGGATAAAGTTATTCGGACGGATAGTAAAAGAAAAAGGTTATTTGCTTTTTAAGTTTAAAGGAAAGGGAAAATGTACTTAAAATAATTATCGCGGATAGTTATTTACTTTATACTTAAATATATTTCGTTTAAAGTAGTATTTTAGAACTTAAGTAATTTAAGGATTAATAGTATTAATTAGTTTGAAATAAGTTTTAGCAGGTTTTCCAAAGATTTATCGAAGCTTTTTGAAATTGTTACTTAAGTTTATTTATAATACGAATTACTGCCAGTACCGAATTTCTTTAGTTTTACGAAAGATTAAAATTTTATATTAAATAAGATCGCTTAATACCGATTAATAAAGAACTTTTACGACAGTAAATTTAATAAGCTTGAATTTTAAAATATTAATAATTCGATTAAATTTTTAAAGTTAATTAAGGATACGATTATTTAAATAAATTTAAAAATCGTTATTAACTTAACGTATTACACCATTGAACGGTCCAAACCATTAAACGGGCCATTTCCTAGCATTTCGCAACAACAAATTTAAATAACTTAATAATAATATATCGCATTGATTTAAATTAATCGGATTTTTTTTCGCTAGACGTATTTACAACTTCTATATAAGTACGCGTATTCTGCCCAGGCTTGCCGCAGACGCTATATTTCCGTTCCTTGGTTTTAACCCTTTTACGACGACCCTTTCCAGTTGCTGTTGGCTGCATTTTTTTACTACCCTTTTCTTTTTGGGCCAGAAGAGCTTATTCTTTTTGTATAATAAGTGTTTCTTTTTCTTGAAGACGTTTGTTTTTGGTTTTGCGACGTTTGCTTAAGATGTGGTTCGTTTCGCGCAATTGGACGTTTTTTTCCCGGAGAAGAGTAACTTTATGTAATAGCAACATATAACCTTTTGTTATAAGTTCAGCCGATTGAAATATTCTTGTTGGCGAGCTACCTTGTTGGTTTCCAATTTTTTTTTGCAAATAACGCGATTGCCGCGTTACTTCTTTGATATTCTTAAGGGTTTTCGCGGGCGGGGAATGAATGGAACCGGCGGAGGTCAGCGGGGAGACGGTCGGCGTAGGCATAATTGGAGGAACTTTTAATTCGGAAAGAACGTTATTGGGATCGAATGGAATAAGACCAGTTTTTGCAAATCCAAATTTGATATTGTTGGACGTTATGGCAGTTTGAAACGCGTCGTAGAAGCCGGCAAGAAAATCTTCTTTAGTAATGTAGGTATAATAGCGTCGTATTAGGTTTTCGATATAACGCGAATAAGCACGTTTTAAAATAGAAAAATAAGATATATTAAGAGGTTAAAGCCGATATGAAAAATGCGCGGGTATATAAAGCGTGATAATATTGTTGTTGGCGTAATATTTTTCGAATTTTATCGAATGGTGGCTTTCGTGGCCGTCGAAGATAAGGAAACGTTTCGAACCTTTCGTACGCGTCCGAGTATGTTTGTTAAAATGCTGGATTTATTCGAGATTTAATTTATTTGTTGTTTAGCCATTATTATTTAATGCGATTTTTTAATCGGCTGCTGGCGGTAAGTTATCGCGGTATTAGGATTTAAGATAATTTTTTCCTGTTATAATAATAAATGGCGGTATAGTTTAACTTTGGAAATTAATAGCCTGGATAATTGTAATTTATTTTTTATTCCCTTATTACGTTTGTTTAAGTTTTTTACGTTTTTCGGTATGGGTAATTACCATACCCGTTGTTATAAAAAGCTTTATTAAAAATCCAGTCTCGTCGAAGTTGTAAATATCTTCTTTTACGATGCCGTATTTCGCGATTGTAACCCGAATAAACTCGAACTATTTGCGCAATAATTTTGGATTTTCGGATAGGATTCGTTAATAATCGATTTTCCGATTTAAACGCGTTTGGAATTCTTTTGGCCGTTTAACAAATTTCGACGCCTAGTTAACTTTAACGCGTTTTGTAACGTATTAGGTAAGTAATAAATTTGTTATATCTTTAACATGCTGAAGCCGGATAGGAAACGTTTGCGTATTTAGGTTAAGGATTCGGTCGACAATCGATTTTTTTTCGGTTGCCGTCAATTTCTGCAAAGGAAAGATAATATCGGCTCGGGCGTATTTACCGCGATATTAAGTTTTTAAGGTCGATAAAGTAATTTCATATATAAAATTAAATTTCGTATAACTAAGTTTCGGGTTTCGTTTTTTAGCCTGAATGGCTAAGTTTATTTTTCCTTGTTTAATAAGTCGTTTTATATTGTTGGTATTAAGAAATGGGCAATTAAAGATAAGTAATTAGAATGTATGCAAAATTGGCCCGTTTAATGGTTTGAACCGTTTAATGGTATGGTACGTTATTACAAAAACGAAATATTATATTAATTTAAAACTTAAAGTTATTTATAGGATTAGAAGTATTTATACCGGACGTTATATCCTTTAAACTTATTAATTAATTTAATTACGATTTTCTTGTTTATATTATAGATAAGTTTTTGTTTTTTATAATTTTTTCGGATTTATCGGCCTTTTCGGACGTTTGCTTTTTAAAAATTAAAATTATCGATTAGTTTAAAAAAGTTAATAAACTGTTTACGAAATATAAGCTTAAAAAATTTAAAATAATCGCCGAATTACTTAATTAAATTAATAACCTTTTTATGAAAGATTGGGTTAAAGTTGTACTTAATGATATAAATTAATAAAATAAAACGTTTAAACGTATTTTAAAAACTTTTAAGTTGCAGGATTTAAAGCAGATTCGGACCGTTAAAGATCGATTAAGGATTTTAACGAAATAAACTTAATACGGTACTTTTGATTATGTTTATAAGTACTGTTTAAAGTATATTATTAAAATAAGAAATATTTTGGAAGAAGTTAAGTAAAAAGGTAAAATAATTATTAAAAATAAATATATTAAAAGCTTATTAAAAGGGTTATCCGTTAGTTATTTCGAAAGGATTTTTAACAATTCGTTTATAAAGCTAAAGGATTTGTACATAATTAATTACGATAATATTTCGACATTAATTAAAAATTAGGCCTTAAATAAAGCAAAATTCCTTAAATATAAAGAACGTAAGCAACAATAAAAAGGTATCCGTTTCGACATTAATTAAAAAGAAAAAAAACGGTTTAATCCGATTTAATAGCTTAAGCAATAATAATTAAGAAATCTTTAGCCGTAACCAAAATTATCCAACCGTACTGATTAGATATTAAAGATTACGAATGCGTTATAGGATTTAAAGATCGTATAGGTTCGATAAATTTAGAATTTAAAGGCTTTTAAAGAAAAGATGCGTAATCGAAAGGTAGCCCGGATATTATAATATTACGTTCCGCCAGGATAAAAAGTACTTTGGGTATATAATTATAATGTTAACCCGTTGATTAATGCAATTAGTTTTTAGCCGGATAATTATATTCGATTAAACCTTTACCGTAAACGAGGTAAATACCGAGATCGAAAAGGTTACCGTAAAGGTTATTAAAGTTAAGGTAAACGTTTTGGTAACTTTAATTAAGGTATTTGTTAATTTTACTTAAAGCTAAGATATATTATGTAAAAATACCGTTTATTCTTTAATATAAAAACGATAAAATTGGTTTTTCTCGCCGACGATAAATATATCATTTTCTTTAAATTTACGGAAAAAAAATAACGTTAAGTATAATTTAGTTTTTTTAGGTTTTAAAAAGTTAAACGATCGAATAGTAAATCTTAATTTAAAAGAAAATTTTAAAATAAATTTATAATTCGCCAGCTTTCCTTACCCGATTTAAAGAAAAAAATACGATATTTTGATCGGCGAAACGATATCTTTAAGGGCGTAAATAATTAATTAATTAGCTTTAACCCGGATATTAATAATTTAACTAAATTTTAAAAGTATATTACGATCCTAAAGCCGAATCGATAAAAGCCCGATATTAATTAAAATAAAGTAATTAAAATTAACATAACCCATTTCGTCGACCATAATAAAAAGTTATTTTATAAAGAGGTACCGTTATGTAAATAGCTATGGATTAACCGTATCGAAAGTAAAGGTATCCGGTATTTGGAGGAAATTAAAGCCTTGGAAATCGATAACTTTGATTAACCGACTGTATTTATTAACGTTATAATAGTTAAACGTTCCAGGGATAAAAAAAAGGAATTTGAAAACGTAAAAAGGAATAAAATCGAATAAAAGATTAATAACGACGAATTAATATATAAGGAATTTACGTTTTATAATATGGAAGTCGGCGTTTAAATAAATAACATCTTTTAAATAAATGTTAATATTTTTTAAGTAAATGATAGGACCTAAACGGATAATACCTTTACTTACAAAAGCTTAATCGATAAGTATATAATCAAATTTTGAAAAAAAAAAACCGGGGAAAATTTCAAAAGAAAGTTTGAAATTACTTAGTTTAAATTAATCGAAATCTGCCTAAACTTCGGAAAGGTTTTTAAGAATTTTATAGCCGTTAAAACTTTAAAAGTATTTAATCATAAAAACAAAAAAACGATTAAAATAATCGAAGCCGAAATATAAGAATTAAAAGTCCTAAAAGTAAGAAAATTTATTAGGATCCTTATTATAAATATTAGTTATAAAGCAAAAAGCTAAAAGGAAGCTAAAGTTTTATCGATTTAGTAATGTAATTTAATTAAATATATTACCTTTTTATTTAAACTGGCAGTTAAAATAAGTTACGGAAATAGCAAGGATTTGATTAATAAAATTATTGATACTGGAACAAAATCGAACGTTATAGTTACATTGTACGTTAAGCGATATGGACTGGTTATGCGACAGATTTGCGTATCGTTTTTTGGCTTTAATTCTTAAAAAAGGATTTTATTCGAAAGCATAATCGAAACTTCCGTTTGGCTAGTTGGCCGATTAATTACTATTTTATTGTTTATCGTTAGTAACCATTACGTTACGTAACCATTAATTTTAGAACTTAACTTTATAGCCAAATCGAAAATAACGTTTAATATGGACCCGGACGTAATAAAAGGAATTTTAAAGTTTGGCCCGTCGAAGATCATTATCCCTTTAATTTTTGCAGAACGAATTACGCGTAATATCCGTATTAATGAAAAGTTTGAAAAAGAGCAGCCGGTAAAACAGTAAGCCGTTTTATTGGCAAAAGCAGGTTTACGAGCGAAAGGATAAATAAGCAAGTTATAAGCCTTTATATTTTTTCGATTAATAATACTTGCGTTAATTAGGACGCGAAAATTATTTAAAAAGCTATTAATAATAAATTAAAACCCGGAAATAAAATCTTAAGCTAATTTAACGACGAGAAATTAACATATATTTTATATGGAATACTGTAGAACGAAGTATAATAAAAGATTAATAATAATTGGACCGTTTAAATTAATACGATATATAAACCTAAATGGAAAAAAGTAATCCGTATCGACGATGCACCCTTTAATGGATTAATACTTTTTAAAAACCCGCATTAAAAAGTTAAGGAATTCGAAAAAGCTTAATAAGTTATTAATTATAATAGCGAAAAGCCCGATAAACTTAGTATATTTTTAGTTATTTTGTTTCCTAGATTTATTATTATATCTCGAGGAATCCGATTTATTAAGGAACGCGCCGACGAAGTTCTTAATTAGTTAAGAAATAAGTTTACCGGCGTAAAGAAAACCTTTTTTAAGGAAATGCTTTTTTGTAAAAAAGCTATTTTAGCTTAGGATTGGAAAAAGTATGGTAAAATTAAATTAAGTATCGTACCAAATTATAAAATTCGAACGATCTTTTATAAGGCATAGCAAACCAAGGGCATAATAATGCTAGCGAGTATTAAGGATAAATTAATCGAAATATTAAAAGTACGTATTTAGTAAAATATTTTCGCATAGTTTTATATTGTATATAGGAATATTTAGTTCCTTGTCGAAAAAAAGGATAATGGCTTTCGATTAATTAATTTAGCGACTAAATTAAATATTATTAATTTGCGAAATGCCTTTATGCCGGATAACTGTAATAAGTTTTCTGCAGATTTTGTTATATATTCTTTAATTACCTGGGTAAACTTTTTCTTAGGTTACGATTAAATTATTTTAATTTTAGCTAACAAAAACTTTATTACTTTCGTAATACCGTTAAAACTTTTGAAATATATTATTATACCTTAAAGGTTTATTAACTTTGTAGCTTATTTTTACAGCGTAGTTAAGAAGATTTTAAACGATTTAATGCCCGATATAACCCGGCTATTCGTTAATAACGTTAAAGTTAAAAACTTAAAAACAAAATATAATAACGAAAACATTTTTCCAAAAATTCGGCAGTTCGTTTATAAGCATATCGTTAATATAAAAAAACTTTTTTTAATTATAAGCTTATTAGTATAATAATTAATATAAAAAAGTTTTAATAATATTAAAAAATAACCGTTATAATCGGATTTATTTGTAAAACGAATAGGCGGCGACCAGATATAATTAAGGTAAAGAAAATCCTAAAAATCCAGTTATATAAAAATGTTTCGGAAATTAAAGCTTTTTTAAGTATTATTGTTTATTATCGAATATTTATTACGTATTTCGTTATTAAAATAAAACTTTTTATCCGTTTGTTCCCGAAGAATTAACTTTTTATTCGGGGCTCCGATTAGAATTACGTAATAAAAAGTATTAAAAAAGTAATTATTATTATTTCGACTTTGATTATTTTAAATTATAATTTTAATGCCGGAAAAATTATTATAAGGATAAATACGAATAAAGAAAATTTTAAAGATATTTTCGCTTAATTAATTAATGAAATGGAATATTTCGCGCGTTTTAAAAATAATACCTGGAAGGGTGTTAAGTTAAATTACGACGTTGGCAAATTAAAATGTTAAGTTGTTTTTAAGATTTTAAAGAAATTCCGGAATTATATTTATAAAGTTCGATTTGTATTAAAGATTAACGTTAAGGTGCTAGTAATTCAAATTAATAATTCTTTAAGTTTTTTGCTTAATATTATAATTATTCGTTAAGTTATTTGGATAAAAATATTCGATTTTAAAATTAAATATATTTCTGGTAAAAAGAATATAATAATAAATAGCTTATTCCGAAAATTATTTAAAGCTTTTAACGTATTAAACGATTAATAAAAGGGAAAAGTCGATAATTTGATTAATATTTAGCTTAATGTTATTAGGTTTAATTTTATTTTAATTAATATAGTTTTTATATTTATTGATACGGATCGGCGATAAGGACTTTTTACTAAAAATTGGTTTAAAAAATTATAAAAGTACGTTAGGTTTTTAACGATATTGGATTTTTTTAATCGGTTTATTAATGCTTTAAAAAAAAAGCGAAATGTTTTTAAATTCGCAGCGTTAAATTATTTTATTTAAAACGGTATTTTTCGGCGTAAGGTAAATAAAAGGTACGGTAGCCGGCGAATAGTTAATATCGAATAAAAACGATTTGCAATAATTAGGTAATGTTATAAGGATTGTAATTATAAAGGGCGAAATTCGATTTATCGTCGTATAGTAGCTTTATATTATTAGCGTAACATATTTGGTTATATTTAAAAGGTAGTACTTGCGTATGTTAAATGCTAGAAAGTAACCGATCGACGTTTTAAAAAAGGTTATAAATTTTCGTAGCCGATTAATATAGCTATTATTTAAGTAATCGATGATTAGTTTATGCTTAATAACGATAGTTATAAAGTTACGGGCGAAGTTAAATACGAATTATTCGATTATTTGGAAGTTAAAATTTTTGCGATTAATTACGTTAGCAGCGATTAAAAAGCTTTTAAATAAGTACGTTTTTTAACGATATAATATCCCGATTAAGATTAAAATTAACGGAGGTTTAAAGAATAAGGGCAAAATTATTAAAGCTTATAACGTATTAAGGATTAAAAAAAAAGTTAGTACCGTATATACAACCTAGCGATAAGGTTTAATCGGAAAAGGATACGTACCGATTATTAAGGCCTTAATAAAAACGACGAATAGGACTGGCAAAAAATAGGTTAAGCTTTTGCCTAAGATGGTCTTCGCCGACAATACCATTGTGAAAAGTTATGGCCTTAGCCTTTATAAATTGTTATACGGATAAAAAGCGCTTTTACCGATCGAAATAGTCTTGTCGATATGGAAAATTATAATTTAAGACCTAAATAATCCGAAAAAAAACTTAATTACGCAAAGAATTCGACTTTTCGAAAAAAAAGCTAAAAATGTAACCAAGGTTACCAAAGTAATCGCTAAGTAACGCCGTAAAATAGCTAAATTAACGAATAAAAGGGATAAAAATAAGATAAAAAATAAACTTTTAAAAATAAACGATTTGATATTATTATATAATACGTTACGACATATAAATATATCCAAAAATATAAAGCTGAAATACCGTTAAATTGGACCGTATTTAATTAATAATATTATTGGTTTAAATATTTACTGTTTAAAAGAAATTAATGGGACGAAATTATAAGGTACCTTTTTTGCCAATAAATTAAAGCAATTTGTAAAAGATAAAAAAAGATACTGGGAACCGATTAACTTATAAGAAAACGATTAAACGAAATTACTTGCTGATTAAAGCGACGATACGATATTAGATATTTCGGATGCTGCGAATGTCGAGTTACCTAAAAATTAGCAGCTTAAAGCTTTAAAACCTATAAGAACAAATATTAAGATGCAAATATTAAGTAACCGATTTAAAGATTATGCGGTTGTAAACGATAACGATACGATAGAAACGACATAATTAGGAAAACGGAAGAGATTAACGCGATTAATTGCGAGAAATTAAAGTATAATAATTTCTTTGAATTCCTTTAAGCTTTTATAAGCTTTTATAAATTCTTTTAAATTTTTTTACCGTTCTGTTTATTACGATATCTTTTATCTCTTATTTATAATTAATGCGTCCCGTTATATTCGCCCGGAACCGGGGATTAATAATATATTTTTTTTTACTTTATTATAAAGTTAATTTTTATTGTATATTTTAATGATGGAATAAGTTTTTGTACGAATGTTTTTTTTAATTCGTGGCAATCGTAAGAAGTTAGCTTTGAATGCTTTAAACCGTTCGTTCCGGAAGGTATAATTATGCCTTTCGATAAACCCGATATAATTACTATAAGTTCCGTAAAAGAAGTTAAGAATCGATTAGTATTTAAAAAATAAGTATATTTTATATTAATTAAGATGCTTCGACGTTATATATCGTTTCTTGCGAAGCTCGTATACCACCAGGTTAAATATACCGAATACCTAAATAAACAAACTAATAACGTATTTGGGATTTATAGCAAAAGCAACTATAAAATAACCCAAAAAATTGGCCCGATAGATTTTAACGTATATTGGATAAGCTACCAAGTTTTTTATTAACTGAAGGTACCTAATTATATTGGACTAGGTATTTGCGGCCGCTTAAAAGTTTTTACTTTCGATTTGCTATTACAAATACCGACCTGTAACTGGACCACCGATAACGTTAATGGATATAACCCCGAGCATTTATATTAATTAACGGATTTTATTAACGATATCATAAAAAAGCCCAAATACTTACTTCGATATGCTTAAGTATAACCTGGTATATAACGTTATTATTATTCCAGAATCTAGCTACGTTTTAATTATTATCGAAATAAATACGACGAAAACGTAACTTTTCGATGTTAATATATGGCCCAGGGACCCGATTAATAACCCGAGAATTTGCCCAACGTATTAGGATTATCGAAGCCGTTAATAAAAACCTGGCGAATAAACTGCTATTAGGTATCGGCAGGTTAATAGGAACAGGTATAGGCGTTACTGATTACCGACCACCGACTATCTATTTAACGATACCAAGAATTGGATTCGGCTTTGGAGGTATCTTAATTACCTTTGTTAAAGGCAGTATATATTATATCGGCTAAAGTTTTAAAAGTAACGGATTATTTATAACCGGTATTTCTGGTAATAAAGTATCCTAATTAGGATTTATGCTGCGGAATTTATACTAAAAGGTAGGAGTAAAATTAAAAATGGGTGCTTAACGATATATTAGGTTTTGAAACTTGCGAATATTATTAGGATTATATAAAAGTTTTAAATCCCGAATATTGCCTAAAAGCTTATCGATACGACGAGTTGATAGCTTGGAGAATATAGACGAATTTCATACCGCTAAGATTTTACGCCGATAATTAAAGATTTGGTCCAGCTTTTTGATATTAGCTTTAACCTTAAAATCAACAGGCTTCTTAGTACTAGGATTTAAAAGCTTGTTACTTAGACCAAATTTATTTTTAAATGACGATTTTCTTATAGCAGGGATAAAATTACCTGGGTTTATATTTTGCGAAAATCTTGGGGATTACGTAGATTTAATAATTGCCGAGAACTTATGATAGTATTAATTAATACAACGAGGATAATTATATATATATTTAGGTTTGTGTTAAGTTTAGAAAGAAAAGTTGAAGTAATGTTACAAAAAAGTTGTAAAAGAAATATAAGTACGAAAACGAATGTATATACCTAATTAAAGAAAGCGACGACGAAGGCACTTTCTTATATAACTTCGTATAAAATGTTTTGGGATTTTCTCGACGTATACGTTTTATCTGCAAAAATTCGGTACATGGGCCTTAGATGTATTTAATTAGTTGAACATATAAGTTATTAGCAGATTTTGGCGAATTCCTGTACCTATATAATTATTATACTTTAATACCTGCAAAGTACCTATATTTATACCAATTTACCTATATATACATATTACATATTATCTCCAGCTATTATTATTATTTCCAAGTTACTTAATATTATACTTAAGCATAGTAATTAATATATTCCCAGTTATTATGTCGTAATTTAAAAAGCGTATTATGTAAAATAAAAGCGAAAGCCTTAAAAAGTTAAATATTTCAGATTTTGGAAAGTTAACATAATTAGCTAATATACCTGTATAGGAAAAAGATAATATGGTACAATTTTTCAGAAAGATGTATAATAATAATTCTAACTTTTATTACTTAAAAAAAGTTACATTTTAAATTCGTTTTAATCGGCTTATCTTTATATACTTAAGGGATATTAATAGTTAACGTCTATGGAAAAACATTAACTTATTACCATACTGGTTAATAAAACCGTAATGTAACGAAGTAGCTAGATTTTTGTAGCAAACCTTTATAATCGTTTAAGACAAAACTTATTTACATTCCGAAAATGTTATTATCTTTATCCAAATAATTGCTTAGAACGTACCTTTAAGAATTATCGCCGTTATCCCAAAAGCTGGACGAGTAATTTTATATGGTAAGTTTAAACCAATTTCTAATAAAATTTAAAAAGCGATTAATAATAATAATTCGAAATACGTATAATTTATCGTTTAAACCAGAATCCCGATTGTTAAAAGTTTAATGAAGTATTGGATTAGTATGTTATACGACTGATTAAAGCGTTTGTTACTGATATTCGATACTTATACTACCGAGAATCGTACTTAATTATTACTTTAGTTATACCGAAAGGCGTAGAAAAAATTAAAACTTAATAATCCGCTTGCCCGTATAATAATCGTTAAAATGCTTATCTAGATTAGATATCATACTTGCGGATTATAGATTCCCTATATCTTTTATATTATTACCCGCAACCCTGTAAAATAAGGTAACAAAATTATAACTAAAGCGACTGGACTTGGCAAATATCGAATAGAAAACTATATTACCGACATAATCAAAGGATTTTTAAACTTAAAACCAAAAACGGAAAACGTTAAAAAAAACGTAGGAAATTAGCCTAAAAACCCCTTATCTTTATTAGTTAAGGAAAATAACGACGAGCCAGATTTTAATTAATTTGCCCGATTATTTTATGGTAAACGACGCCGATAAAAACAACGTCCTAATTAGTTTTAGCAGTTATCTGCACGACCATTTTTAATATTAATGCCCCTTTCCCTATTAATTTAAACTGGCCTATTAACATTTAAAGCTATATAACCTAATTTAACACTTACGAAATTATTATTCGAGATAAAGTACAAGTTCCGACCGAAGGTTGGTAATTAACGAGCAATGGCAATGGTATAAGGTTAATATATTACGCCGTATAAGTAGGTAGGAGATATATTCGAAGATGCTGGGTAAAGACCAGAACTATATTTCCCGTAAAGATGGCCAGATTAGGCTAAGTACAAGTTTTTGATCAGTATAGAAAAATTAAAGGACAAGGCTTAAAAGGAATAGAAAAGGGCTAAGCAGCGAAAGGATTTAGCCAAACGTCGAAGACGAAATCCTGAATTAAGGATAATAAAGGATAAACCGCGTAAACGTTAATCAGATTAATTAATGGGTTTTATATATAGTTTATAGCGTTAAAAGTTAGTTGCGTTATGTTTTTATTTGTTTTTCGAAATAGATTAAGGACAATTTTATTTCGAAAAAGGAAAGTTAAAATGGTGCCGGGTGCCGGGTTAAGAAACATAGCTTAGCTAATTAATTAATCAGTTCCATATATATATTTCTAGGAGCTTTTTCCGCCGGGCGCAACCCCGAGACCTATTCATCCATCGATCATCAGTTACACACATACACATACTTATGTTTATCCTAAAGTCCGGTTCAACACGGACTTAAATACAGTGTTTTGTTTACCTTTATTACTGCTGCACTCGGCTATTCTATCGTGACACCACCCCCAAAGATGCTCTGATCGGAACTGAGTCTTCCCGTCTCAATTTAATACCTATATGTACTTTAAAACCTATTTTCTTTTAGCATTTTTAGAAAATTGATTAATAGCTTTTTAGGACTTTATTTCCTTATGGCTTTGCAAATAAGCTTTTTCGGCTTTACGGAACATCTTTCTTAACGGGTGTATACTTAGCTTTTTATGGCCTCGCGGCGGTGGCGGTAAATTACGCCTATACATCCGGTTTTATGACTTAAATGCCTTTTTATATATTAAGGTATTATGGCTTTTCCGATTAAGGTGGTGCGTATTTCGGGCAATTAACTTCCTTAAATTTCCCCCGCTTACCGGCCGGTTATCGTACGTACTAACAAAAAGGGCTAAACGTCCTGCATTAAATGCGGCTTTTTATACCTTATAATCGTTTTTGATAACACCTTTTTGGTACGGAACGTACGGGGGGCTTACGCCGATTTCCCGTAAAATGCTTTTGTTTTTTACTGTTACTTTGGGTTGAACAGTATAAAGGGAGTTTAAGGCTGCTTCGATTTTTTCCGTCGGCGTAATAATCGTAATAGTTATTAAGGTAAACGCTGGTAAAGGTAATAGTCCAGGGGATAAAAATAATTCGAATATAACGGTCGTATAAAGGTAATTAATCCCTAAAAAACAGGCTTGTTCTGTTTTATTTTATACGCTTCTTACGTTGGTATCTTTTTAAATCCATTTTTTTGTTCAGCCAGTAACTAAATTATTCCGCTTAAGTTTTTATCTTTTTCTTACGAAGGTATATAATAGCTATTAGCCTGATTAAGTATTTTTTACCTATCGGAATAACTTTTGTAGCTTTTTTTCTGTAACGTACAAAAAGTTATCTTTTAAATTTTTAATATTACCTAAAAAGATAGCTTTTTCGTTAAATTATACGTTTCGAATAGCGATAACCTTATTAATTAATAGGTTCCAGATCTCGTAGATATTCGTAAATCGGTAGTTAACGAGGTAACCTATTTATGCTTTAGGATTCAGCTTTTAAAATCTTTACTTTTTCTTTATGGCGGCAGCTGTTATAACGTAAGCTATATAGTTATACGTTCGTAAGTAAGTTTGTTAAAGCTTTCGATTAAGCTTTATAACGCCGTTTTTATACGTCAGGTAAATATAGTAAACCTCGTATGGGCTTTGCTAAAAAAGTACGTATTTAGGTCTACGGTTATACAGATATACTGCCGTTTTAAGGATATATATAATTAAGAACGAAAGTAACTTAACGCTATTTCGTATCGCAATCGCTTTTTCCTTTATTATACCCTTTAAGCGCTTTATATTTCCGTTTTGGGCCTGGGTATACGGTATTAAAGGCTTAAGTTTAACACTAAAAGGAGGCGACTAAAACATATCCCGAAATTAATAATTCTTCAAAATTTTGTTGTCGCATTCGATTACCTATAGGAAAACTTTATTTTGATTCTTTAGAACTTTAAGGAGGTATCGGAACGCCGTAATTAAGATATTCTGCTTTCGATTTTTAAGGTAAATATCCTAAATAAAGCCTAAGTACCTGTCGGTCGCAAACATAACGTATTTATACCTTTTAAGATTCTTTTCGAAATCTGTGAAGTCGACGGCGATTCGCTGTCCTAATCGGAAAGCTCCCTTTTTCGGCTCGCGGCGTATTAGCCTTTTAGCCTTCGCCTTACTACATATTTGGTATTCGATTATTATAAAACCCTTTAAACGTACTTCCTTTATATAAGTTTGCAATTAGGCGATAACTTTAAGCCCTGGGTATCCTAATTTTAAGTACCATATCGTACCGTTACCGATTCGTAATGGTTTCGCTGTATATAAGTTAACGTTTCGTTTATAGGTTACTAAGGCTGCATAAGTAACTGTTACGTTAATATCTTTTAGGACGAATTAATCAAATTTGTTTATCAACGTAATAACTACCTGATCGTATTTATTTCGAATAAAGTTGTTGGTTTTTTTGTTATTTTACTAATACTTATTTTTCCGGAGTTACCGAAAAGATACCAAGTTATATGCGAAGTTTTCGCAATATATTACGTCGTATAAACGTAACGCTTTTGTATTATTAGGACTTCGAAATAATACATTAACTTTTCCGTACCTTTTAATCCGTACGAAGCTGTTGCCTACGTACATCCCGTCGCCTTATATAATTAGTTTGAAATTTAGGAACTTATTAATAAGGTTTAAGATATATATCGTAATTCCTAAATCCAAAATAAACGAATTCCTTAATAGGTAAAATGTAACGTTTTTTGCGTTACGTTAATCAAAAATCAAAAAGCACGCTAAAATTTAGCTTACTTCCTATAGGAATTAATCGATTTTTTAAATGTTTAGCTTTTTTATGGACTTTGATAAACGGTTAATTTCTTCCTTAAAAGATTAATCGGAAACAATTCGATTCTGGACGAATGCAATTATCCGATCGTTAAAACGGAAATATGGTAAAGCTTTGCCAGGAAATGCATAAAAGCAGTAAAATAATATATGAAAAAGGTTTAAGCAGGCCATATAACAAATACCCTGCGTATCCGATTCCTAGCGTTTTCGCTTATTGTCTCGGTCCGTATTAAAACTTCCACGGCCATTACGCCTCGACTTACGTCCTAAGGTCCTTTTTCGTTGTTAAAGGTTAATATCCTTACTATCGTCTTAATTAGGATTATTTTAATTAAAAAGGCTTACAGAAATCCCTTGGAAGGTTGGAAACGTTCCCTTAATATTTCGTAATAATATAAATGGGAAATGGATCATAATCCAATAGTCCAAAGAGCTGGCAACCACCTTTTAGTAGCTGATCGTATCGTTATCGATCTCGGTTTTCTTTACCATCTGGAAAGTAGATATCCAGGATCCCATAATTGGAGCTATAGCTATACACAAGTCGTTAGCCTATATAATTGCTGTCTTCGTTTTTGGAACGCTATAACGTCGTCCCTAAATTATTACTTTTTGCTATTTTACGATCTATTCGTTTAGCTTCTTTGCCGACTTCGAAACTTGCTTTAGCCTTTTACGGTATTCCCGTTGGATGTTATTCATAAACCTGCTGTTATATACCTTGCCGGTTTCGGCCAAAGCGGCGTACTATTCCCGTAAGTTCTTTTTCGGGAGAAAACTTGTTTTTCTGATCGCTGGAAATATAAATTCCAGGACCTATTTCGTAAGGTCGATAACGCTTTTACGAAAGGTATTGTATTTTCGATATTCGTAAATATAGGCCGTATATTCCTATATATAAACTTGTTTATTTTCGGTTATCATTTTAAAGATATTTGTCGGATAACTCGTATAATCGACTTTTTCGACTTATAAGGTTCCTTCGGTAAATAAACTAACTGCTCGTATAATCGTTTGGCGAATTCGTTTCTTTGGATAAAAGGTTATATCGGATTTAATAAGTTTAATAGGCCAAAGGTTATCCTAATTAAAATCTATATAATCTCAAATTTCGAACGTATACGCTTTAATTTCGAATTCGCCTTTAAAGCGATCCCAATCCTTAAGTCCCTTATAAATGACGGAAAACGTTAACGTTAATGCATTAGTCGCCATTTTGAATAATGAAGTATATAAATAATTTGTATTAATGTATTACCTATACCGTCTCAGCAGCAGCTGATTAATTGATAATAACGCAATTTTAGCAAATAAAACTCTTAATTATCGGATATAGGGGACATTAGTTGTGTTGTCTTGATGACTAGTTGTAGGTGCTTTAAATCACTTACTGTAGTTTATATGGAGACTAGCCACGGAACATATGAGTTCCGATCAGAGGGAGCCTTTCC